>CM040238.1:12813520-12845240 GCA_022545495.1 Chrysanthemum lavandulifolium | reverse complement strand
CCACAACAACAACCACATGAACACCTTAGAAAATGGACACATGAACACCCATTGTACAACATCATTGGAAACCCTTCTCGTCCGTATCCACTCGTAAACAACTTGCTACGATGCCTTATGGTGCTTCTTCAAATCCATTACTCTAAGATCGAACATAAAGATGTTAAACTGCTATGAATGAAGACAACGGTTTAATGCCATGCAAGAAGAAATTCATGAGTTTGATCGATTAGATGTATGGGAATTAGTACGTGCTCAGTACGTGCTATGATCATTGCTCTAAAGTGGATCTTCAAAGTGAAGCTTGATGAGCATGGTGATGTGTTGAAAAATAAGGCTAGGTTAGTGGCTAAAGGATATCGTCAAAAGAAGGTATTGACTTTGAGGAATCTTTTGCTCCACATTGCTCGTATCGAAGCTATCGAATCTTCTTGGCTAATCACGGCTATTAAGAACATGGTCGTATATCGATGGATGTGAAAACCGCCTTTCTTAATGGTGATTTGAAAGAGGTGGTTTACGCCACCACCCGAGGGTTTTGTGAATCCAAAGCATCCTACTCATGTCTATCACTTGAAAAAGGCCCTTTACGGTTTGAAGCAAGCTCCTAGAGCATGGTATGATACGTTGTCAAAGTTTCTTCTATCTATTGGATTCAGCAAGGGAGCAGTTGATCCGACATTGTTCACCGTAAAGTCGGCAAACATTTAATTCATGTTCGATTTATGTTGATGATATTATCTTTGCCTTGGTGACCCCAATGAATGTGATCGTTTTCAAAAGAAATGGGTTCCAAATTTCAAATGTCAATGATGGGACAAATGTCATTTTCTTGGGATTACAAATTTCACAAAGTCCGGAGGCATTTTTATAAATCAATCTAAATATGCAAATGAGATCTTAAAGAAATTTGGATTTGTTTCATGTGACACCGTTGACACTCCCATGATTGAACGTATCAAGTCGGATGAGGACCACTCGGGATCATGGTAGATCAAACGAAATATCGTAGTATGATTGGATCCTCGATGTACCTCACGACTAGTAGACCGAACATGTTGTTCATTTGTGTGCATGTGTGCTAGATATCGGGATAAGCCTACTAAAAGCACCTTGAAGCGGTTAAACGGGTCTTTTGGTATCTCCAAAGAACCATCAACATGGGACTTTGGTACCGAAGGACACCGGTATGTCACTAACATCCTATGATGATGATCATGCAGATGTCAAGATACACGTCAAGTACGCCGAGGTGGTCGGTTTTGGGTGATAAGATTGTGAGTTGGTATTCAAAGAAGCAAATGAGTACTTCTATTTCCCTACGGAGGTGAATACATAGCCATGTCATCTTGTTGTGCTCAAATCCTTTGGATGAGATCCCATTATCGACTATGGCTTTGAATTCAACAAAATCCTCTCATCTTGTGATAATAAAAGTGCTATTGCTCTCTCTTGCAACAACGTTCAACACTCAAGAGCAAATCACATCGATATTCGACATCATTTCATCCGGGAACAAGTAGAAAATGGTGTGGTGGAACTCTATTTTGGGAAGTCGAATACCGGTTAGCGAGACATCTTCACCAAAGCTCTTCCAAGAGAACGTTTTGAGTTTATTCTTCCACGACATGGCTTGAAAAGCCTTCAACCAGAAACACTCAAACGTCTTCAGGAGGAAGACGAGGAGTAAAGGTCTTTCTTCATCCATCTCTTGTAAATATTTATTCTGAAAAACAAAATACAAAATTTTAAAACCAACAAAAAGCAAAGAAAAAATTATAAAACTTTCAAAAATCCATAAAAATTTGAAAAATTCAAAAAAAAATATTGTCTTTTGTCATGTTTCTTCGTGATTCGATTAATATCTACGGTCTTTGTCTTTGTCAACAAAGAGTGACACGGTCTTTAGATGTTGGTCGAATGTACATATTCGTTTAAAAAATTAAAAATTAAAAATTGAGAGAAATAGAAGTTGTATGATTAAAAGAAGTGAAAGCACCAACCTTCTCCACATGAGGAGAGGGCAATTTATAGTTTTTTAGAGAAAGTGAAACAATGGTTTATTGTCATTTCGAGCAAGAACTCCGCTTTTCAAAGAAAGAACAGAGCCAAGCTTTATCTTGCTTTTCAAATCTCATGCTCGATTCTAAAACAAATGTTTGTCATTAACAAGACAAATGTTTCCTTCTTATGATTCTTCTAAAAATATTCGTCATCTAATGAAACGCAATTGTTTTGAAAACACTCCAGACTCTATTTTTGGAAATCATCAGAGCTTTCGGATGTCAAAATCTCATTCCTTTAATCAACAACTTTCGTCATTGATTGAGGGGGAGAATGATTTTTCAATTAAATCAAAGTGTATTTTTCAATCAATTGGCACGTAAATGATCAAGGTCTACTCTAAATGTTTTACAATAAGTTTATACAATTGGTACAAGACTTTGATTATTATAATGTTTTCTAAAAAGATACTCAAGCATGTTTAACCTTTAGAGTCTTATGTTTCAAACTTGATCCTTATCGGCTAAATGTTATCATAAGAAAGTCACAGTTCTCCACAAAGCTTTCAAAATCAATTTAAATCAACAAGAGATCTCAAATCTCAAATGTTTTGAAAATTGTAATCGGGGAGAATTTGTGATTTAAATTGGATTTAAACGATAATTAGATAAATGGGTTCATAAGTGTTTAGCAAGTTTTCCTCCCCGCATGTGACAAACGATTTCAAATTTTCCATGCACATGTTGAGGGGGAGCATCTACTTTAAACCTTAAATTATTGAAACGTGATTGAATTGTCTCTAAGTGCAGGTTCTCTCAAATATGTGCAAAACTCTTTCAAACTTCGAGGCACATATTGAAGGGGAGCAAACTTTTTAAAACCTCATCCTTCCTCAAAATGTTTTTTCTACTCAAATTGATTGGGAAGTGATGATGATCATTTTAGAAAATGTTAATCAAAAGATTGGACCTTTCATTCTTAATCTAACGATTTCAAAGATCTCTTGCCTCCATGTGCTAAACAATTTCAATTTTATGCGTATGTTGAGGGGAGCATTTCTAAAATATCAAAACAATTAAGATACAAAATACTTTGATTTTATATCACAAGTATCTTGATTGATTTTAAATGGTTTTCAATTGGTTTCAAGGCGGAAGAACTATATCAAAGGACCGACCAACTTTACTTTATGCTTGGTGATATAAGGATGATAAGGTTAGGTTGAGGTCCAATGATCCGTCGAGCAGGAGGGATCTACCGAGGACAAAACCACTTGATAGTGTAGAGTCCTTAGGTATATTGATAAAAGGATAAAAATGAGATATAGGAAGAGTGCGGATGGCGAGCTAGTCTTGGAATAAACCCAACAAGGTTCTAGTTATGAAGTTTTAGTAAGCGAAGGGTTGAAGAATGAAAATGAAATTAAATGTGAAAAGGGTGAAAAGAAATAGCCTCAATTTATTCAACCTTAGGCGAAACCGGTTCAATTCATATGCTCTGGTGGTTACCAAGGTAACATCGGTATTGAAGACAAACGTCATGGACCCGATGGACGACCGCACTACAACTTCCCAAACCACTCAAGTTCCTCTTAAAGGACTTGTTTCATTCTCACGGAACCGACATAATTTATCGACTTTCTCTAGAGATTGTTGATATTGAAGAAGGAGACCCTCTCCCTAGTCTCCAAGCATAGGAACCAAATATGCACAATTGAGTCTAGAGCCACGAGATCATCTACAAATCTCATTAGGACACTTTCAATGAAGACTCTGTTTCACACAATGTGGACAGGAGATTATATCTTATGAGTCCTCGCATTATCCTTGTGGTATTGCGGAACATCCGAGTGATATGCAAACATATTCACAATGAAGATGGAAAGCCTTCGAGCCAACATCAAACAAGCTCTGGTGGGTGGCATGTGAGATCTATTCAATAGATCAACCATGTGACAACGGCCCGAGAAAGCAATGGGCGATTCAATCTTTTGAATCAATCTGGTTCAGGTTATGGATTGACAGATACCTTTGAAAACCGCCGTTGTGCTTAAAATTTTTTTCCTTAGCACATCGACTGTGTACTAATTTTTCAAAATAAAAGGTGTTTATGATTGATAATTGATTTTCTTTAAAACCTTCATTGTATTGCAAAACAATTTCTATTGAAGCGATCACGATTGTTTTCAAATCTCATCTCATCAATCGATGAATCTCATTTATTTGGTTCACTCACTTCGTGTTGTCTTCTTTGAGGCGTTCGGTTTGAGAACAACTAGAGCGGTTGTGAAACCCCGTCAAGGAAATTCTTGAATTATACGATCACGAGCGATTTGTCTTGATCAACGGGGAACCGTGGTCGTGTACCTCAATTCTACAAAAGTGATCAAAGACACTTTTGTGTGCTTTATGCTAACTGTTTTATGCGGAACACCCGACGTTTAACCGATCGGAATGAAGCGGTCAATCCATAGCCACATGCTCACACAACACATTCATTTCCAAAGAAATCATGATTAGTGCATCAATGACTCGATATTATCACTTCATGCTTCTCTGCTTCTGCCGCCAATATCATGAATCAACGAAAGCTTCCGCTACTCGATAAGAATATATCATGATCCGAATGTGAGCATGTCGATCCAAATGTCACAACATCACATAATACCAACACCACAATGGATGAGTCGATTTACTATGGCTAAAAATCTCAAAGTCGGCTCAAAACTCGGTATCACGTGGATCGGTTAAAGACCTCCACTCTGATTATCCAAACATGCAAAATGAAGAATCAAAGACTACGAGCTCTTGAACAAAGAACATGAACAAGAATCCAAGAACAATCTCAATGTAATATCTGTTTGTATTCTATGTAATTTTAATGTGTGTTTGAGGTGACCTCCTTGGGGAGATTGTTAGGATTTAGTAAATCCATGTATTAAAGTGTCGGTCACCTCAAGTATATGTATTCGTTAAAGCTCGTAGTCGTAGTTATTTAATGTTAAGTAGTATTTAGTTAAGTAACACCGTGGAGGACGGACGGATCTTTAACCACCGTATGCACGATCCACGACCCATCGGTGGCGTTTTATTGTAAGACTATAAATACTCTCTACCTCCCAGGTAGAGTTGGTGCTCATAATAAGATTTTCTTTCTCTCACTAAAGTTCCCAAACCTCAAACTTTCTCTCTAAAACTCATCTTGTACGCCCTTGTGTTAGTGATTTGATGTGTATGTGAAATCCAATATGTTACACCAATTTTCCCCGATTCACGTTTACAATTCCAACTTATTTTAATATGATATTGTTTCATCCCATTTTTTCCAAATCCAATTTCTTGAATATGTAGAACCATTTATTGATTTCGTGTGCATTTAACATCATACCCACAATGAAAGAACCTATTAATTCAAACCCGAATTTGATGCCTCCTAGGCCATCTGATGATGTCGTAAGATCCCCCATTAAACACCGGTATCTGAAGTTTCCGAGCCACTGGAATCACTGTCGTATATGGATATAACTACGGAGCCGGTTGGATCAGAAGTTGATGACGTGGAGGATGAAATGGAGGAAATTCAAGTCGCTTTCTTCCTCGCAATGGCAATAGTCACCGGAAAATTTTGTTGGTGAGAGAAAATGAAAGTGTGTGTGAGATAAAAAAATGAAATGAAATGACTAAAGGAGGGTTGTAAGTTGTAACCGGTGACCCTAGTTAGTATTTAGTGATATTACAAACATGCCCTCCTTAGTTAGTTTTATTAAAATAACAATTAATCTGCATCGTTAGATTTAAAAGAAATGGATGGTTGAGATCAAGAGATATGTTCTTTAGAAAAATCTTGTTTTGTATTGAACTTTTCTCATAATGCAAATTACATAGAAACCTTATTTATATTTATACTACTTATAATGCATGGATGACCTTCTCTCATATTTAATTTTTAAGACCACCATTAATGCAATTTTAAGCAAATACAACTCACTGACATAAATTACAAGTATGTTAAGCACAAATAATTGTCATCTTAAAACACTATTTCTTACCTACAATTAATACACCCTTCACTAATAAATACAAATCACTAAGCACAATGTACACACGACAAATGTACAAATCTATACTACTTGATTTTCATTCATTTCTTTTATTCGGTTTAAACTGAAAAGGAAATAAGATGAAACACAAAGATGACTCGAACCACCATTGGAAATAAGATGAAACACAAAGATGACTCGAACCACCATTTCACCTCACATCTAACAACAATAACAAACTTGTCTATCCTATGTCTCATCCTCCTCGAGAAACCACAATTAACATCCATCTCCAACCAAGACTCAACACGAAATAAAAATTAAACAAGATCTGAGATAAGTTCAAACTTTGTTTACAATCTTCTTTAGATTTAATTTAAATTTGAACATTCCCATCATCGATCTAAAAAAAAGAAAAAAAAATAACAAACAACTTACCCGAGACCTTTCACAAATCTTGAAGCCAACTAAGAGAGTACCTTGGGTATGCATTTGTGTTAGTCAAACAAAATCAAGAAAAGGGTTCGTGCCTCTTGCTTTGTGTGTTAGTATAACGAGAAAAAAAAGTTTTGTTATGTCTTTTGTTTGTGAGTTATAAGGGTGATCGATAGATTATTAAGACAAGAAGTATTATTTTTGAAAGACATATGTTTGGTTCTTGTTTATGCGTTTTAGTTGCAAGAAGAGAGAAGAGTGGAGCGGCTTGTGTGTGTTGCACAAGAAATGTGTAAGTGATGGTTGGACAAAATCACGGATAACATATTCTATCCTTAGGGTTAACAACTTTGATTATGGGTTGTATGATGTCTAATGGGCTTATCCCAATATTGTTAAGAGTTCCCATAATATCTAAAAATTTTGGGGCTAAAATGTTTAATATTTGAAAATTAGTAAACTTTACGAATTAGGCTAATTTTAATATATTATTTGGTTAATAGTAATATTGGGGATAAATGTAATTATGGACTAACGGTGTATTTTGGATTCTTAATTTTTGCGGGGTTGATTATTTCAAAATGTTTGAATCTTAAAACCTATAAGCTTGGTTTCGGTTTATTAATGATCGGTTTTTGCGATTTTAGATTGAGCAAGTCGGTTTGGTGTTTTGATTTTACATATTTTTTGAACACCATATCCATAAAGCTTAACTTTATATAAATCATGTAGTCATTTTAAACAAGGAAAAAACGTTACTTACTAAATATTTATTATTACAATTGTATAAATAAAAAACATTATCAATGGTTAAAGAGTTAAAATATTCGACATGAAATTCGTATATTTATTATATAAAAATGTAATAAATTAAAATACGTAGTTCACTGAAAATTAAAATACGTAAAGAAATTGTTAAAAAAACAGTTATTTTAGTCAAAATATTTAGTCACAGGGTACCCGCCGCCGCATTGCGCGGGTACCCTGCTATAATTTGTTAACATGGTGAAAGAAAATATGTTGAATTGAGATGGTGAAATCAACCATGACGTTTTTGCAATACTAAAATTTGACATTGTTTTTGTCTTTACATTATCACCAACTACGACGTGTCATCACTATTACCATGTAACAACTACGACGTGTCATCACATATCACCAACTACGAGCTATTCTTATTCCAATCACTCAATTTCATAATACGTTGATCTAATAAGTGGAATTATTATTAATAATGTTGAAGATGCAAAGAATTCTAAAGGGAAAAGAGAATTCTTAAAGGCGACTTGAAAAAGGATCAGATTGCCAAACTACTCAATGGGGTGAACAAAGCACCCGGGAACCATGGAAACTATTGGGTTAATCCCAATCGACCCAAGTCAAACACCCAATCGAACCAAGTCAACCCAAAAGTCGAGAGAACAAAAGTCAACCTTGGCGGTTACATGACAGTTACTTAAAACAGTTATTTGCCGGTTACATGCCAAACGACACAATTGTTGGTTCAAACGAACCAACACAACACTTTTTGTGCCCATTCGATTTGTATAAATAGATAGCGGTTGTATTCAAACGGATAGATGACACTTTTATAATGTAAAGCATTTACTGATTCATTTGTTTCTTATTTTACTTGGTATAATTTTGACATAAGTTTGAAAGATCATAGATCCACCCTAACGAGGCCAACAATTGGTATCGAGCGGCTTGGTCAAAACTAACCAAAATCATCATGTACCAATTTCTCGTTTTTTAGTTTCAGAATAAAAAAGGAACCAAGTTTTGTTTCAGAAATATTTCTGCAAATCTAAAACAAACACAAAATCAAGAATCATCTTTTGTGCTCTATTTTTCTAACGCATCTGCCACAACAGGGATCAATCACAATAAGTGATCAATCAACCCGGCATCAGATAACATTTCATATCATTTTTGCAAGAAAAATCTGTCAATAGACTAAATAACATCGAAACAAAATTCATCCAATCCAAACGGATCAAGAAACGATTAAAACCGTTTTATCCCTTTGCTTCAAAACAAAAAAACTCATACCAATCTGATAACGCACAGTCATCATTAGGGCAGAAATTAAAAAATGATGCAACAAGGAACAAACACACCTGTTTCATTGAGGAATCAAACACAGAACATCAAATTGAATCATCAATTGACTCAATTTTGAACTCCAATCATCCAATTCTTACACGGTAATAAAACCCCAAATCATCGTAACCATAAGTTTCATTTGTGGGAATCACAAGTTCTCGCAAAGAACACTACAAACCGGAGAAGAACGGAAGGTCAACCAAGCCTTATCACAAAGCGGTCAACCATCAAGATCAAGAGAGAACAAGAACGGGACTAATCCCGGAAAAAGCGAGACAGTATATCTAGTCTAAAAAGGAGATTTGTTTCATTTTCTATCTCAAATAAGAGATAAGAAAATAATAAAGAAGTCATATTTTAGGGCTACAGAAAAGGATATTAGAATAAACATACCATCAACCCACCAGGTTCCAAAATTTTACAAAACCATCCTTTCACTTTTATAGTATATACTATTTTGATATATATTGTATTTTGATAAGTTACTTTTATTTTCAAATTAGTACTTTATCAAGTTTTTAAAAATATAGTAACCTAGTGATTACATCGCTTATTATATTAATTAGGAATAACTTTTAAGGAGTAATTAACCTTAGAATATTTTATTTAAGAATATATAATCTCCATGATAGTTTTGGATTAAAACTAGACCTATAAAGTTTTGTACCACAGTAAGGAAAGATAAAGCATAAGAGCTCACTAAACATAAGAAATTTCAACACACCTCCTGTTAAAATTCTTTTTGAGATTTATTGTCAATATCTTTAAGATATGACGAAAGAAAATGGAAGTAAGGAACTTAGTACAACTAGTACACCTCAATTTCAATGCCCAATCCTAAAGCCCGCGAATTACTCATTATGGGCAATTCGAATGCAAATCATTCTCGGCGAATGGTTTATGGGAAACAATAGAGCCGATCAAACGACTCAACTCGATAAGAAAAAGACAAAAGAGCTATTGCATTCCTTTATCAAGCCTTACCAAGAACAATTACTTGAAATAACAAAACACAAAACCACAAAAGACATTTGAATGCTTTGAAAACTAGACACGTTGGCGAAGACAAAGTTCAACAAGCAAGACTACAAACACTCAAATCCGACTTTGAGATGTTATATATGAAGGAAGGCGAGACAATCGACACCTTCACTACAAAACTTACAACTCTAAGTAAACAAAGCCGCTAGTCTAGGTACAATAGAAGATCAAACCTTAGCACGGAAACTATTAAATGGTGTACCGATAGGTATCTGCAAATAGTCGCATCTATAGAACAATATTCCAACCTAAGTAAAATGACAATGGAAGAGGCAATTGGAAGACTTAAGACTTACGAAGAAAGGATTAAGTTCAAGAAAGTAAAACAAGTGGACAATCAAGAAAATTGATGTTCGCACGACATGACAATAGAGGAAAACATTTTAGAGGATTTGGACGTGGAAAATACAAATTTTCATAAGGAAGGAACCACGAAAAATTTAAAGAAGAAAAGAAAGATAGAGAAAACTCTCATAACAACTTCAACAATTCAAACATTGATCTTATCAAAGTAAAATGTTACAAATGCAATAAGATGGGTCATTATGCAACTAAGTGTTATTCAAAAACAAACTCTAGTATGCAATCTAATCTTGTTGAGGAGGACTTAGAACATATCTTACTTATGACAATATTAGAAGGCACACATGTAACAAAACTTGAAAATCAAAATGTCTCGCTACAAGAAGAAGATGTAGGATATAAAGAGACAAATGTTGATAGTCTATGGTATTTAGATAATGGAGCCAACAATCATATGACTGGAATGAGAGAACACTTCAAAGAGCTAGATGAGAACGTTAGTGGAAAAGTAAGATTAGGAGATGGATCTCACTTAGAGATCAAAGGAAAAGGTTCAATACTAATAGAATGTGATGAAGAAAAACAAAGAATTATATCACACGTATATTACATTCCTAGCTTAAAAAGCAACTTATTGAGCTTTGGACAATTCACCGAAGTCGGTTGTAAAGTAGTAATGGAAGATGATGAATTACGACTTTATGACATGGACAACAAAATCTTCATGAAAGTCACAAGACAGAGAAACCATCTATACAAAGCAAGTCTGAAGATAGGCACACCTGTTTGCTTATTAGCTAATTTAAAGGACAATAATTGGTTATGGCATGCAAGACTAGGACATCTCAACTTTGAATCACTAAAATCTATGACTCAAAGAGAGTTAGTTCAAAGAATACCTGCCATTAGACATACAACACAAATCTGTGATGTTTGTTTAGTTGGTAAACACGTGAGCGCCATTTCCTAAGAAAGCAAAACTAGATCAACATCACCTTTAGATTTAGTATATGGAGATTTATGTGGACCAATCACACCACCAACACCATCGGAAAGAAATACATATTCTTGTTAGTGATGACTAATCAAGATATATGTGGTATTTCTAAACACGAAAGATCAAGCATTTGATACTTTCAAGGAATACAAGAATACAATTTAGAAGGAGCTAAGGACAACATTGAAAATGTTAAGAATCGATCGTGGAGGAGAATTCATCTAACGAATTCACTCAATCTCGCAAAGAAAATGGCATAGCACGACAACTTACCGCACCTTACTCACTGTAATAAAATGGAGTAGTTGAGCGAAGAAATAGGACAATTATGTCTACAACGAGATGCATGATGAAAGCAACCAACATGCCTCAAAATCTTTGAAATGAATCATTAGACATGTTATATACATTCTAAACAGCGTTCCTACAAAAGCCTTAGAAGACATCACTCCATATGAAGCAATCAAACAAAGAAAGCCAAACTTAGAAAATCTAAGAGTTTTAATTGCATAGCATATGCAAAGGTACCATCACAACATTTGACAAAGTTAGATGATAGAAGCAGCTGTGGAGTTTGATAAAACTCCTTGAATCGTTTGAGCCTCTAGGGTTTGAAAATAACAATGATTATAAACATTATACGCATGAATTAAACAAACATAAGCGTGTTATTGACACAAGGTTTTCATCATTATCTCCCCAATTATATATTGATCGAAATATAACGTGTTACCTAATCAATGTGGATCTAAGCCATCTCGGATCTTAGGGATAAACAAAACAAACACTAACCTAGGCGTTTATAGAAACACGTCTAGGTTACACACACACCATCTATTAGACATCTACATTGTGAAAGACTTATATATAAAACCTACACCCCATGTCCTCTTTATATACTAGAGGATTAGGGTTTACAAGATACTACGAAGGACTAATAAGTAAATCTTCTTTTGCAAGCAAGTCCTTCCATCTTTTGTAGATTTCTTCTCTTTCTCTTTAAGCCCTTGATGTTTCATTCTTCTATTTACTTTGTCTCATCAAATCCAAGAAACCTAAAACCCAACAATCTTCCCTATTTGATGATGACAAAACAAACAAAGTCGTTCTGAACTTCCCTGAGACAAAGTAGCGAAGTTGAGATGTAAACATCTCCGTGAATGAAACAAATCTTGTCTTCCCTTAATCCATGCCATCGCACTCCAACATTTCTTCCCTTTTGTTCTCAACAAATAGAGAATATAAGCGATGAAACTTCCCTTGAGTGGTGCATGAACATCAAAGGATTCTTCAAATCGTAAGCTCCTTGTAATGATCACTTGTGAAAAAAATCAAGTATAACGAATTTGATGAAGAAGTAAAATAACCCAAACTTGTGTCTTATGTCTTGTACTATCCACGTGACTCCAAACTTATACTAACACCATATAAGTAGACCGCAATCTCTTGACAAAATCCTCATCTTCAATGAGACACTGAGCACTACAATGTAACTCCTTTAAGTGATAGTTAACTAGGTCTTCATCCATCCACCCCTTGACCTATGAAAACTAGATTTTGCAAGTCTTCGTCAACATCCTTTAACACGAACAAGTTATCTACAAAGTGTAACACCCACTTTGAGATATGATAAGAACACAAACCTGTGAAACTCAACTACAATATCAAATTAGTGATATTCAACCTTCTTCGTAATCAATCGTCCAATAAACCAAATACGAGCCTTTTAAAACCTTTAAGATCAAATAACCAAACTCCTTGTGTGTGAACCAAAATCCCATGTGTGTCACCAAAAATATCGATTACCAAAAACATGTACGCCCTCAATTCCAAAACCTCATCGGTAGAAACGAATAACGCAAGAAACACCAGTAGTGGAATTGAGATAACACTAGCAGTGGTTTCGAGAAAACACTATGAGTGGTTTCGAGAAACACTATCAGTGGTTTCGAGAAAACACTATCAGTGGTTTTAGAAAACACTATCAGTAGTTTCGAGAAAACACTATCAGTGGTTTCAAAGCTGCTTTGTTCCATAAAGTAAAGACACCACACAACATATAACCAACTTCCATAATGAATTAATTCAAAGAAACACAGATTTAGGAAGTTGAATATCCAAGAAAACACAAAAATTCGAATTATTAAACTTGTTTATGCACCAACTTCGACCTTCGAATAACTTTTGATTGAGAGCTTAGATCGACAATCCCTCCATGAAAAGTTAGATGAATATATAGAGAACGTCCACCGAAATTTCGTTAAGATCCAACGGTTAACAAAAAGTTATCGCGTTTTAAAGCGTACTTTCAAGAATACTTTCGTGTTCTGCAGTACTTTCAAGAATCGACTTTGACACCTAATAACTTTTATAGGAAGCTCAGATCGAAAATCCTTCGGTGAGATTAAAGATAGATATACCAAGAAGCTCCAGTTGAATCTTAGCCCGATCCAACGGTTCATTAAAAGTTATACCCACTTGAAAAGCGTGCGCGAAGCATTACGGAAATTATTGAAACTCAATTTCTTCTTCCTTTTCGCCAAGAAACCTTGTGAATCCCTAGGTAACGAGCTCCCAAGCTCGATACCAATTGTGGAGTTTGATAAAACTCCTTGAATCGTTTTGAGCCTTTAGGGTTTGACAATAACAATGATTATAAACATTATGCGTGAATTAAACAAACATAAGCGTGTTTATTGACACAAGGTTTTCATCATTATCTCCCCAATTATATATTGATCAGAATATAACGTGTTACCTAACTATAACAGGGATCTAAGCCATCTCAGATCTTAGGGATAAACAAAACAAACACTAACCCTAGACGTTTATAGAAACACGTCTAGGTTACACACACACCATCTATTAGACATCTACATTGTGAAAGACTTATATATAAAACCTACACCCCATGTCCTCTTTATATACTAGAGGATTAGGGTTTACAAGATACTACGAAGGACTAATAAGTAAATCTTCTTTTGCAAGCAAGTCCTTCCATCTTTTAGTAGATTTCTTCTCTTTCTCTTTAAGCCCTTGATGTTTCATTCTTCTATTTACTTTGTCTCATCAAATCCAAGAAACCTAAAACCCAACAGCAACAAAATGGTATTCTTAGGAAACGAACAAGGATCAAAAGCTTACCCACTATTTGATCCAACAACACAAAGAATATGTGTTAGTAGAGATGTGAAGTTTAAAGAGGATGAAGCATGGGATTGGAAGGATCACTTGAATAAATACACTAATGATGAACCTGAATGGTTTGACTTCAAAGTTGAAAACCTTGAAGCCACAAATGTCAGGAACAAGAAATCCAACCAATTAAGAAGACAACGATTTCCCTAACAATGATGATGAAGAATATGCAACATCAACAATAAACTCACCCTCACAATCACAAACACTTCGCACACCATCTACAATTTCATCACGAGCAAACTCTCAAATTACGCCAACTACCTCAGTACGATCAACCAATCAAAGTAATTCAAACGCAACCATGAATTTACATCCAAACTTTGATCATACGCCACTACAAGGTTTTAGAATTAAATAATTTATACGATAAAACCGATGAAGTATTACCCAAGGAAGTATTATTGGCTGAAGAGGAACCTAAAATTACAAGGAAGCATCAAGCGATCGAAATGGATTGAAGCAATGAAGGTTGAATTAGATTCCATCAATAGAAACAATACATGGGAACTAACCACTCTACCCAAAGGACATAAACAATTGGACTAAAGTGGGTATTCAAGACCAAGTAAGATCTTGATGAAAATACAGGTCAAGCATAAAGCAAGACTAGTAGCTAAAGGCTACATACAAGAGCATAGCATAAACTTAGAAAAAGTCTTTGCACTGTAGTAAGAATGGAAGCAGTCCGATTACTATTAGCCATAGCTGCCAATAATAAATGGGAAGTACATCACCTTGACGTCAAATCGCATTTCTACATGGAGACTTAAAGAAGAAGTGTATGTTACACAACCCAAGAATTAATAAAGAAAGAAGATAATGGAAAAGTATATGAGACTCATAAAAGCTCTATACGGTTTAAGACAAGTACCATGTGCTTGGAAAATAAAATTAGACAACACCTTGAAGTCTTTAGATTTCAAGAAATGCGCTTTGGAACAAGCTATCTACACGAAAAAAATCAAATGACTCAATACTTCTAGTAGGAGTCTATGTAGATGATTTAATCATCACTGGCACACCAAAAGAGGAGATAGACAAGTTCAAAGCTTAAATGGAAGAAAAATTTGAAATGAGTGACCTAGGATTACTATCCTACTATTTAGGAATTGAAGTAACACAAACTGGAGGTGACATATAAATAAAGCAATCCGCCTACGCAAGCAAAATCCTAAAGGAAGTTGGAATGTTAGACTGCAACGAAACTCTAATACCTATGGATCCAGGAACAAGACTAACAAAGAACACTGAAGAAACAATGGTTAACTCAATTGAATATAGAAGTTTAATTGGATGCTTAAGATCTCTGCTACATACAAGACCCGACTTAAGTTATTTTGTTGGATTACTTAGTCGTTTTATGCAAGAACCAAAGGAACAACATATGAAAGCTATAAGGCAAGTACTACGCTATGTAAAAGGAACAAAAGACTATGGAATCACCTACAAACACAATGGAGGAAACCAGATACAAGGTTATAGTGACAGTAGCTACGGAGTCAACACTCAAGAAGGAAAAAAAACTACTGGAATTATATTCTACTATGGTATATCACCAATCAGCTGGAGTACGCAAAAGCAAGCCACGGTAGCTCTATCATCATGTGAATCCGAATTTATTGTAGCAACAGCAGCAACAACACAAGCATTATGGTTAAAGAGATTACTAAGCAAGCTTACACACACACACAAGAAGAAACTGATACAATAATGGTTGACAACAAGTCTGCCATCTAACTAATGAAGAATCCTGTATTTCATGGAAGGAGTAAGCACATTGATATAAAATACCACTTTATAAGAGAATGCGTCGAAAGAGAAAATTTACAAGTCGAGTTCATAAGTAGAGAATGTCAGAAGGCTGACATACTCACAAAAGCATTACCGAAGATCAAATTCCTAACAATGAGACAACTAATTGGAGTCAAAGATCTACAACAAAGCGATTGTGATTAAGGGGGGGATTATTGGGTTAATCCCAATCGACCCAAATCAAACACCCAATCGACCCAAGTCAACCCAAAATTCATAAGAACAAAAGTCAACCTTGGCAGTTACATGACAGTTACTTAAAACGGTTATTTGGCAGTTACATGCCAAGCGACACAACTGTTGGTTCAAACGAACCAACACAACACTTCTTTGTACCCATTCGATTTGTATAAATAGATATCAGTTGTATTCAAACAGATAGAGGACACTTTTATAATATAAAGCATTTACAAATTCATTTGTTTCTTATTTTACTTGGTATAATCTTGACATAAGTTAGAAAGATCATAGATCCACCCTAACGAGGCCAACAGAAACAAGACCGTTGCAAAGATTAGTAACAATTACTACAAGAAGAGGATGATTGTGAAGATATTTAAGTTTATGAAAAAATGTTGTTTTCTTTGTGGACTGTGATTAATCGTAAGTTAATAGTTTTAATTAAAGGTTGAAGTTCTTTAATTCATTAATTTGTTTCACTGATGTTATCAAGCATGAGCTTTGGGTATATATGGATAATATATCTTATCTCTGATTCCATAATAATTGTTCACTTTGAATTTTTAAGTCTTTTTATTTAACTTTAACCATAAATATTTTTATTTGTGTAATATAGTACTTTATGAAAAATATATGAATAGATTAGGTTTTAAATGTATTTTCATTTGGTATAATTTTTATCAAATATTATATAGCACAAATAAAATATTAATGGTGAAGTTGAATAAAAAGACTAGAAAATCAAAGTGTCTGATTATTATATGAGAGAGAGTATATAGTGTATCTTCGAATATAATCCCCAAAAACCGCTACTATATATATATATGTAGCAATCATGCTTGATGCAATTGTTCAATCCACCGTGTCAATCATATCCTTTCAATCATATCCTTTAGCGCTTCTGTAATAAAACTACGCTTAACACAAAACGTCCAAAGAAATATCTCATTTTCAATGTCTTCAAGCTCTACACATACACTTGCCACTTGGATAGCAAACACATATATAGAAAACGTTTTTTAGTTGGATTGAGTGTTGTAGCAATCCTTGTAATATTTTATCATAACTGTATTCTCCTCCGAGCTTCTTGATAGGTTCTTTGTAATATAAATGCCGTTAAAATAAGATAAGTTATGTAGCACTAGACACTAAAGATCGATTGAATATGCGTTACGTAATATATATGGAGTCACAACAAAACGGGTCATATGTGTTTGTTATCAACTTAAATTTCGGTTAGTTTTAACTTTATTCGGTTTAAACCCAAATTTTTACCCAAGTAATCCTGGACAACTATGTAACACTTTGAGCTCAACTATAATTAGAAATTGAGTTGGTCACTAATGCGGTGCCACACGATAAATCTTTCTGGTAGCACCGTTAAAAGACCGGAATATATTTATACTTGTAACATAAATAACTTGTAGCACATCGTCCACCCTAGCGAATTACAAGAGAAGCGACACACAAAGCCGTCGCTAATTCTGAGCTTTTAGTGCCACGTATTAAAATGTGTAGGTAAAGTTTATAGTTTTGGGCTGTACCGACAATTGTTCACTAAAACTGTGTCACAACAATCAAAAACATATACCCACACTTTTCTCGTGTTATTATAATAAGCCTATACCGAAACTATCTTTAGTCACCTTTTTGTTTTTGTTTTTATAGAAGGAACACATAAAAGTGATAAAACACAGTGACACTTGTTTGATTTAGTGACAAAATATAAACGTCCAGTGACACTTTTTCTTATAGTGACGTATGTCCGCCCCAGGAAGTGTGACCTTGGTATTGGATTGAATCAGAACCTTTATAAGGGATCAACTTTTAGCCTAGGCTCAAAATCTTATCCCTCATAATTCCCGTGGTAGATGGAGACTAGTAGCAAAGACACGCGTTTCATTATATGTATAAACAACATATTGTTTCAATTCTCTTGACAGATTTGCGACTAACGTAAAGGAGCTGCCGACTTGTATCAGGACCAACTAGGCAGCAAGTCTTGTTTTCTAGTTAAAATCAAAGTGGCAGATAACTTAAAAGATGACAAAATATGTTTCGATTGGATGGAATACGAACTAAGTTATCCAAAATCTGTTCTTGTGGCCATGCTTGATAAGTTTTATATCTCTTCTATTATTGTACACCATTAAAAGTTCGATCATAACTTAAGTACACAGCTATACTCCACTTCTAGACCTTTTAATAATTTGACAGCTAACACAGTCAATTTATGTGGAATTGAAGTAATTAAGGATCGGGTCAACCTCATACCTCAGATTATTATATAGCTAGGTTGGATAAATATTCCAAACCATTGCATTCATATAACCCAGTTTTGGACTATCATCGTATGGCTTCCTTGAACCCTTTTATGAATCCAAACGCAGGCAACAAACCATGGGTGGATAAGATAAGCAAAAACTTACAAACCCAACTTGCTGTCACGATAGATGCACCTCCAGTTTCCATATTTGAGATTCCTAAAACCGTAAAATCCGAAAACCTTGAAGCATATGTTCCTCAACAAATAGGGCTTGGGCCGAATCATCATTTTCAGCCTGAGCTCTATTACCAGATGGAACAAAACAAGCTCACAACTGTAAAAAGAGTGCTAAAGCCTCGTCAAATTCATGACTGCCAACAACAAATCGTAGAAAAGGTAAGAGAGATTGTTCCCTTAATTTGTGCATGCTACTATATGTATCTAGATTCTGATTACAATACCTTAGCATGGTTATTCACAATTGACGGCATCGTCTTGATTGATCAACTTGATACTTATTCAAATAGTGGTCTTGCTATAGAACCGAATGATTTGGTCATGTTAGAGAACCAGATTCCGCTTATTGTATTAAAGGAAATATGTAAGGTCTTATTAGGTGAAAATGCTCAAGCCCAAGATGATTACTTGGAATCCAAGTTTCGTGTTTTTGCAGTCTCTTTCACCTTTACCCTATCAAATGTTAAAACAAATTTTAGTCAAGTTAATCATCTACTTGATTATATGTACCATTCTATTGTCAACAATGAGACACCGATATTAAGAAAAGTCAAGTCACAAACCCTATAAGCGATCCAGTTGAAAAGATAATGTGAACTTAGATCTAGTAGAAACTATTATGAAAGTCGCAATATTAATACCAGGAGCTCAACCTTTTCTTCAAATCGTGGAATTTATAAAGCAACATTTTGCTGAAAATGATGAAATGGTTGATGAGATTAAAGTGCCTACAGTCTCACAACTTTGGAATATTTCACGAGTAAGGTTCCGTTTGTCACCTACAAACGAAGGTATAAGGAACATAAAATTTGTCAATGGCAATGACCGAGTTTGTTATCTACCTCTTATCACTCTCAATATCAATTCAGAGGTACTGTTGAGAAACTTGGTAGCTTACGAAATTAATGGCAGGGAATAATTTTGCATCCGAATATGGTCTCGAACTGACTACATATGTTGATTTCTTGTGTGGAATCATTGATGATGTTAAGGACGTGAAGTTACTACGTGAAGGAAAAGTTATCGCAGGTGATTTGGGTGATGAGGCGATCGTTAAAATGTTTAATGGGATGCAAAGATCCCATGGAAATGACAGTGTTGAAACGGAGTTGAATAAGACTTTGGTTCAGTTGAACAAAGTTTATGAAAGCATGCCGAGAGTTTGGTGTCAAAAGTTTGTTGAGAAGCAACTGCGGGACTGGTCAAAGATTATTAAGGTAATCGCTACGGTTTTAGGTGCCTTGATCGTGTTACATCAGGGGTCTATGAAGATTTATGGTCCAAATCCACCCCATATTATGTGGGTTCGCAATCTTCAGAACAAACTGAGTCCTTTACTCGTTTTCTTTATTGGTCCAAAGGGCCCATTGTGTAAACACTATATTGGTCGTTCGCTAGGTCACTTCAATCATTCTTTGAAATTATTTGCGTACAAATATAGATGTCTATGTAATATGAATTGTTACACCTTAAAACAATTTAATGCTATGTCTTACAAAGTTGGAAAACTAACATGACATATAGTTAATAACATATAAATTAAACTCAAATCCAAGCGTCCGGCCAGAAACAACATATTTCTTTCGGACTCCAAAGAGCAAAGATGGGTTGATCAAATTATCAAAAAGTCCATCAAGGAAGTCACCATGCCATTGACATATCAGAAGAAACCCCAATTCAAAATCGATTACCATCTGTTAGCCAAAGGCTAATTATCTTCCTGATCAAGCGATTGCTTTAGGTCCATACCATTACATAGATCCACATTTATATCACATAGAAATTGACAATATTGATTTGGCTTAGTCTTTTTGACCAAAGCCATCTCAAGAATTACTTTTTTAACGACATTAAGATTTTATTGATCGATAAAGACTAGCACAAGAAGCTAAGGATATTGTTAGTATTGTTATTAGTCCAAAGCATAGGGGTTTATTGTAAGTATTGGCTCTATATTACCAGTAGGTGAAAGCTACTCGACTGTAATGTAAGTGGAGGATCTACATGGGCCGAGTGCTCTGGCATTCCAGTTCAAATACAAGTGAGGTAGACAACCTCATCTCATGCGTGAAATTACGAAAACTAGGAATGGTTAAAGTAGTTGGCGTATGGCATGCATGCATGAACGACATCAGAGTTTAACGTCTAATAGTCGGTTTCTACTTATTTCTTTTTCCCTCCTTTGTTTAGCCGTTTTCAGCTAGTTAAATTAGAACTATGTATGCCTCACCCACTCATCTCTATTTATAGATAATTAGGGGTGAATCATAGTTTTTCGACATATACATAAGTGTGCTTGCGTGTTCATGTTCGTACTACCGAGTTATTCGCTTTAGATTTCGAGGTTGTTGATCTATATTCTATTAGATGATAGATTAGGTTAGTCGGCCAAGCTCGTTTGTAAGTTTAGAGTCGGTTAGGGTTCCTTTAGTGTAATGTAATCTCTATATATTGTGGCGAATAATACATTATTTCAACGAGATTTTCAAGGTTTAACATGATATTAGAGCGGGTTTGATTCAAAACCTAGTCGACTGTCATGAGTCGCTGCCTCTATGCTACCCGTCAAAGCTTCCACAATCTTTATCTCTCTTCTCAAAACCCAATTTCTTTCTGTAATGTCGTCACAAGTCGTCAGAGGCTATATCATTAAATCATCTTCTTTTGCACTAAGATATTTGTTAGATGCATATTTTTTTTTCAATCACATTTCTTTGTTCATATAGAATTATTGCAACTTTTGTTCCATAAAGTTAGATGTTTGTTTTTTCCTTTAGGGTTTGGCACTAAAACTGCTTATGCCATCATCATCGTAAAACAACCTTTCTCTTCTTCTTTGTTGCATCTTGTTGTTTTTTATTTGCTTCATGGCATGATTAAAAAAAGGGCCAAGTCCATCTCACGACTCTACTTAAGCAAACACAAGATTACAACAACAATCACCATATCAAGTTTCTCAAAAGCATTAGAATGCTGCCACTTCTCAAGATTTCTCACCGTTTGCAATGTTAAAATTCAGTTGGATCATTCGAAGACTTCTCTCCAACTGGGGGAGTATTAGAAGCTAGATTAGGTTAATAGGCCCAACCTCGTTTGTGAGTTTTAGTCCGTTAGGGTTCCTTAATGTCTAATGTAATCTTTATATATGGTGGTTGAATAATACATTATACCGATATGGTTTTAATGTTTAACATATTCCAACAGATATTGTAGCATCCTAACTTTCGATTATTCTGTATAACATACTATTGTTTTTCGTGTTATTGTATGCCAATTTTGACCACCCCAGCCGGGTTTGCCACGTAATTTAGGTTACCATCCACGCCACTGCCATATAACTGCCACATAACTTCTACGTCATCCACGTCAATCCTTTCTGCTATGTTTTTCTTTTTTCACAATTTTTGTCCTTGTGGTTGCTCAAAAATTTCTCAACTCGTCCTTTTCCCGCCGAAATGAAACCTGACCTGCTAAAACCCGATCATATTTCATTTATTACACTCACACACTCCTCAGAAACCTGATTTGTTTTTTTTGAAATAAACTCGCTACCGTACAATGGCATATAACGATTGGAGCAATTTCGTACTAACCTATGATATGGTATAGTTTGTTCAGGCTAAATATGGAGACTGTTGAAAGGAAATGGGTGAACTGATGAGATTTTTGAAGACTTATGAGAATATGCGCACAAAGAACCTGAGGTGCTATCATTTTTAAACAATTAATCACTTTCGACTGTTTCTTATGTAGGATTTAACTTAAACGTAATGCAAGTATAAAGCAATAAATGCAAATATAAATGTAATAAGTAAAATGAAATGCAAACCGGTCACAATTATTTATAGTGGTTAGATCCTCTTCGCCCTATTCCACTTTCCAAGTACCCAACTCGAGAGTTACTTCACTAGATCAACAAGCTCCCTTCTCGGTGGATAAAACCTGACACTTGTCACTTACAATGTTTACCGATACCAAGCTAAGTATCGATTCCTTCTTCAGGTACAACCAAACCCGTTATGTTTTATGGCCCGACATAACAAACCTTGTATTTTATGGCCTAAACACATAAACCGCCTAACCGCTTACAAGTTTACCGATACTAAGTCGTTTATAGAGTTCTTCTTGAGTACAACCAAACTCATTATATTTTGTGTTCCAACGAACAAACCTTGTCTTTTATGGCCTAAACACATAAACCTCAAAATCTCTAGTTTGTTGTATAATAGTAATACAAGATGGTGTATGATAATGATCCAAGATATGAGTGTCTAGTGGATGTGAATTCCTAAACTAAATGAACTTCTTTTCATAAGAAGCCTTCAATGAACGAATATCACAAGTGCTCCAATCTTGTTGTGATTGAGCTTCATATATTTGTGTGCTTGTGGTGGATGTGGATGGCAAGATCTCTAAGATTGCTTGGATGGAGGATCAAGTAGAAACATGCTTAAAACAAATGAAAGTTAGAAGCATCATGGCAAAGATTTGGTAAGGATTAAAAGACTTGAGAATGCGTGTTATGACATTGCAAAAGCTTGGTAATAATGGTGACTCAAGTGTGAGAAAATATGCGGGAGAAAAGATTGAAAAGGTTAGCCAAAAGTTTGAGAAATTAGCTCATTTTATGTGCGACGAATATGCCCAAATCGACACTTTGGCGGATCCACGAATCAGAAAATGGATCCACCCATACAAAAAAATTTGCATTGCGTCATAAGACATATTTTTTTCTAGTGTTTTAACCAAATCTTTTAAATGATTTCCTTCTAGAAGTTGAATTTGAATTTTGCTTGGGCACTTAGTTTTGTTTAACTATTTGACGTATTGGCTTATTTACTTAATTAATTGTTAACTATGTTTAAGCTAGTTTTAATTAAGAAAACACTTGTTTGGGTTCTTTGATCATTCAACAAGTTTTGTAAAAATGTTTTCATAGTTTGCATGAAATGCAAGTCGAGGTTTGAAAATACTTATTGAATCTAAAAGGTATTTTAAATATTCTCAATTGTTTGTCTCAATGGTTTGTTAAATGGATTAATTATAATATAACTTAACAAACATATACGAACCTTTTTTTGAAGCATGAGAGGATTGAGACGTCGACAGGTGTTGATGAATGTATGCATAGATGATTTGTGTAAATGAGTAATTTGCACATTTTACGTTATGTATTATTACAAGTTAAATATTTTTCATCATTATAATATAAGAGACCGTTTAGATTAAATATCTTAATATTTGCACTAACAGAGCCTATGATTCCTGTTTGTTACCACAACTATATGAATCTTGACCAAGACACATTGGCTTGCATTCTCACCACTGATGGCTTGTTTTTATTCGGTCTTCTTGGGCACTATGTTGACATTTCACCCTTAATGCCTAAAAGTTGCTACACGATAATGTACTACATAGAGATATGATGGTGCTCGAGAACTAGATTCCCTTGTGTTTATTGAATGAAATACGGATACCCTTAGTTTGTCATCAACTTTAGATGATCATAAGGACGATCACAAGTTAATATATTGTCACGTTGAAAGAGTTTTGTGAGTCGCACTCTCCTCTCCAATTGGCACTTAAAATTTTAATTATAGCGCTAAGACCGGCTATTTGCATTTGATTGATCTTATGTACCATTTGATTGTCAACAATCAATCAACCACACACGTACCGCAGATAGTAACACCGCGGGACGACCTGGATGATGGAAACATGAAAAATATGTCTAAGAGAGAAAACCTAACGGAAAACTTAGGTGAGGTATTGGAAATGGGATTACATCTAGGTGTAGGAAAAAAGGCTAAGCGTCCTATTAATGTTATAAAAAAACATTCCATGGGAGACAATATCAAATTTGTTAGGTCCAATAATAAGTGAGCATAACAAAGAACACGGTGATTCAACTAGTGTCACAAAAACTGAAATCTATTGGTTCCATCTCTTCGAAAATATGGTCAAATAAGCTTCTACCACACGACAAGAGGAACCAGGGGCGATAAGTTTGATGTACACAAAGCCACTCTATACCTTTCGATCGTTACTCTTGACGCTTATTGAGTCGTGTTGAGAAATCTTATTACATACGAAGTATTAAGCATTGCATGTATATAGGTGCAACAACAATAATGAACTCCGAACAACAAAAAACTAATATCCCAAACAGCAACGTAACCCAAATAGCAGTCGAAGAACACATGGAATAGCAACAACAAACCTGAAACAAAGAACAAAAGAACCAAAATTGCACGGGATGATTCCCTGTCCTTTAAGCTTAATACGAACTCGTATATTTGCTGCGAGTATACAAACATACAAGCCTCAGGATTTGATGCAGCAAACATGTGTCTATTCGGCCGCAACCGAATCAACACAAAACAATGGTGATACTAGAAAAAGGATTCACGAATGAAGTAATATGGGAAGATTATGATACTAGCATGTAGTGATATCAAGCACTTGTTTGATAATTTTGTGGTGGTTTCAATCAATGAAAATTGCCTCTATTTATTGTAAAATTAATCCCTACTAAGCAAATATTTGACTAAAAATAACCCGTTGCATGATTTAAATCTTGGACGTGTAGTCAATTTTTTATACGTGCATGAGCTTTCTTAGGAGAACAAGTCATCAAGGACTCCACAAAGTCCTATTCTCACGCCAAGCACTAATCACATTTAACATAATTGACCGTATCTCATTGAATTATAATTTATACCCCAACCGTACTTACATACATTATTGTAAAGTAATAAACTATATAACCTCATCAATATCCTATAATCCTCAAAAGGTTGGATAGTTTTCACCATTCTAGTAGGTCATCGCAAAGGTGTCATAAAGATTAAATGTTGCACTATGCAAGTATACCAAGTCAAATGGATTCAATGGTGTCTGAAAATTAAACCACAAACCTTAAGATATAATGGTGTCCGAAGATTAAAACCATAATTTTATGATTTCGTTATTAATCATCGATCATGTTGGATACAAAGCACATTATAGTTTCCAGAAATCCTTTTTATACTCAACAGTTCACTTAGGTTATCACCATATAGTGCATGTGGTGTACTGGTGTTGATAGGTGATATCATATGAGGCGGTTCTGTTCGTTGTCTTTTGGACATTAATTCAATTCACGGGCAATATTTGGTCAACAAACTAGTGTGTAGAATGTCGCTAATCAATAAGAAACGGGTGTTTTTTTCCATGAGAAACACAGCTGAAAAGCCCAATTTTTCTACTAGTGTAGAGAACACTCACCTTCGAGCAAAAAGTACATAATTTTTTTTTTGAACGGCGGATATTATTGAAAAACTAGTAAGGAGCTAGAAATTACAAAGAAACAAGATGGGGGTTTTTAAGCCAATCTACCCAACTAAAAGAAACCTTACATCTATGCTTACACCAAAGAAAAGAACGAGCCACCACCTCATCGAAAATAATCGCCTTCGAGAGACGAACCTAACCAAAGATGCTCTTGTTACGAAAGTTCCAAATGTACCACCACATGACATAACAAACTCCTTCAAGTAGCTTTTTGTGTTTAGAATGAAGACGGATATTCATTCCTCATAAGAAGAAACCTTTGTAACGTTTATATCCCACCAAAACAAAATCTTACGGAAAATCTCTAGCTATATGACAAGTAAAGAAAATATGCCTAGTCGATTCCACTTCCTTATCACACATAGGACATAAAATTGACTCGATCTCCATACCTCTTTAGAAATGTTCAATCTAGTAGGTAAGTCGTCCAACCTAATTTTCCAAGCATGAATATTGACTTTGATAGGCACGGCATGTATCCAATGAGTCTTAGAAGAAACCACCGGTAAGGATCTATCATCTAGCACCTTCCAATGTAACAACCGAAAATTCTCCACAACCTTCTAAAGACCACACCCATCTGTCCTTCATGTCGACAAGAGAGACTCCCTCCATATTCTTCAAAAGCTGTGTGAATTGAAATTCTTCAAAACCACCTCTTGGAGCTCTACAAAACGAGGACATCATATCAACATGAGACATCTTCGAGGCCACAGTAACATTCTTGTGAGTCTCCAATGCATACATTCTAGGATAAAGCGATTTGAAGGTGTTGTCGCCCCTCCATGCATCCTCCCAGAAAAGCGTGTCTTCCCCGTTACCCATTTTTGTGATTAAAACCATCAAATCAACGCCTGATTCAAGTTGATACACCTCTAACAATATCCAACCATATGGACGGATGATGATTTTTAATATGATTACCAAGTTTACCGCTCACGCCATGTATCCCTTTAATGACCTTGGTCCATAGAGATGATTGTTGAGTCTGAAACGCCACACCCATTTAAACAAAAGAGCTCTATTTAATGCGTAGAAACTCTACACCCCAAGACCTCCATTTTCTTTAGACGCCAACACTTTACACCATTTAACCCATATCTGCTTCTTTCCATTTTGCTCTACGCCATTAAAAAAGTGACATCTCATAGATTCCAATTTATGAAGAACCTTCGATGGAACTTTGAATAATGACATATGATATATAGGTATCGAACCAAGAATAGATTTGAGAAGAGTTAACGTTCCCTGATAGATAGAGTCTTCATCTTCCATTTAGATAAGTGAGCTAAAATATTATTGACGATCTCGTTCCAAGACTGAATACGAGACATAAAACAACCAACTTTTGATCCTAAATAAGAGAAAGGCACTTTAAGAACCGCACAACCAATTTCTTTGTTGCCTGATCCACTTTATCACTAGAGACCGAGATCCCCATTAGTTTACTTTTGATAATATTAGTGTGTAAACCCGACGCATGATAAAAACAATCCAACACGCGAAGAATAGTATCAATATTAGAGTCACTCCAATGGCCCATAAAAACGGCGTCATCCGCATAAAAAAGATGAGACACTTGAAGAGGAGAACCAAGCTGAATACCTCTAAACATACCTGCGTCCACCACTCTTTGCACCGAGATATGGAGGCTTTCCATGATCAAAATAAACAAGAAAGGAGAGAGGGGATCGCCTTGCTTGAGGCCTCTATGAAACTGAAATTCATTAGTTGGGCTGCCGTTCACAATAACCGAACCTTTAGAAGAGACAAGGCAATTACGAATCCAACTACACCACTTCTCACCGAAACCAAAATTTTTTAAGATGTCATCCAAGTAATCCCAACGAACTGAATCGTATGCCTTCTCAAAATCTACCTTAAAAATCATCGTTTTATTCTTTTTCTTCTTACACCATTGAAATAATTCATTTAGAATGAATGGCCCATCCAGAATTTGTCGATTCGCAACAAAGGCTGATTGAACATCATTCACTATGTCCCCCAAAACAACCACGATACGATTTGCCAAAATCTTGGCTATGATCTTGTTTAAACTTCCAATTAAAGTGATAGGTCGAAAATCTTTCACCATTTTAGCCTCATGAGTTTTCGGGATTAGAGCAATAAAGGAGGAATTACTACCTTTAAGGAATTGCCCATAATGGAAGAAGTATAGAACAGCCTCTACCACATCATTTTCCATAAGGGTCCAATATCGCCGATAGAAGCCAAAAGTAAAACCATCTGGACCAGGGGATTTATCAACCCCACAATCCCAAACTGCTTTCTTAATTTCATCTCGAGTAATATTGCTTTCTTAATTTCATCTCGAGTAATATTGTTTTCCAGATCAGTTTGTTGATCGAAGCTCAATTTTTTTGGAAAATCCATATCGATGTGAAGACGGTATAATGGAGGTTTATCAAAACGACTAGCAAAATGAGAGAAAAACTCGCTTTTAACCAACAGAGGAGATTCGATCCATCTACCTTCTACCAAGATACCTCTGATAGCAAGTTGGTTTCTTTTTTTATTTAGGATCCCATGATAATACTTTGAATTCTCGTCTCCTTCGATCACCCATTTGATCTTGGTTTTTTGCGCCATCTCCATCGAGTCTAACTTGTCTAAATCTTGTAAAGATTTAAAGACATCCATGCGTTTATTGAGAATATTTGAGTTGCTCTCCCGCTATCTAACAATGACATCGATTTTGACAAGATCATCTTTCAAGCCTTGCTTATAATTTTTGAGTCATCTTTATTGGCTTTAATCTAAATGCGAATCTTCTCTTTGAGGTACTTCAATTTTTCATTAACTTTGACATAGCATTCGTATCGACCACATGGGCATCATTCCATGTTTGTTCCACAAAGTTATCGAAACCTTCCAATTCAAACCAAGAGTGGAAAAAGCGAAGCGGAGTAGGACCATATTCATAGTGAGACTCACGCATTAAAATGGGCCTACGATCGGATAAGTAACGATCCAAAGTAATTGCTTGAAATGTTAGGACATGAATTCATTAGACCGTCGAAATAAGAAAACGATCGAGTTTGCTCATCTTCGATGTCGATTTGTGGTACCATGTGAATTTGCATCCATCTAAAGGGACCTCCTCCAATCCATGATTGAAATGAACAAATTAAAAGCATCGGCGCCTTGAACATTAAATATTGATCCGTGTCTCTCTTCTTGTGTACGGACTTCATTAAAATCACCCATTATGACTACTTCACCATTCCAGTTATTAAGCACTAGAATCAGATAGTCCCACAACATCTTCTTTTCACATAACTCTTGTGGAGCATATACTGAAATAATAATAACCTTCTTACCATTAGGAACCCATTCACCTTGAATCATAACAAAGTAATCTGAAATCGTGGAATTGATCTTGCGAAACATTTTTGGATCCCAAATACAAAGAATACCTCCTGAATTTCCAACCGAAGGACTATACTCATATTCAAATCCGAAGTTACCCCAACACAAATTGATATTAAAAGGCTCAATATCCTCCATTTTAGTTTCTTGTAACGACAAAAAGTTCACCTTGTTTTTACCACATAACTCCCGAACCCAGTCTTTTTTGGCCTTCTGGGCAAGGCCTTGTATGTTCAATAATATAAAATTCATCGATTACCATCATTCACTCCTTGAGAATCAATGATGTCGCCAATGTTTTTCATGCATCCCTCCATATTGTAACCCATAATTTGTCCCACTTTAATTAATTCATCCATGAGTTGTAAGATTGAATCTCCAGAACGTGGTATCTCACATTTTTTAAAGTGGCCTGAGCATACAGATCTATCCGTATCATTCTTCGAGCAATTAAACGAGGAATTTTTCTTCGCGGCGGATTCAACTTTATCATCTTGAACATTTTGAGCATATTCGTCACCTTCCACATCCAGCTCGTTTAATGAATTATTTTGAACGTCTGCATCAGTTGTGGGAGTAAATCCAGGGGAATATTTCAAGTTATCATCAGAATTGAGATCGCCATTGTTGTTATCTTTATTCTTGTTAAGTAACTCATAAATATTGAACGGGTCTTCAGAACAGTATCCTTCTGGACACCAATATAGTCATCATTCACATTAGCAGGAGATTGTTCTTTCTCAAAATGGTTTCAGCGACCTCTTCAAGATCACTTTCTCCTTCCTCATTTGGAAATTTGTGCATACCTCCATTTTCATCTATTATACCTTCCTTGCTCAAATCGTCATCAGACTTGCTATCCTCTTCATCGTCTTCTACGAAGTCAGGAATCCAACCAGAAACTTCTTTAGCCCGTACCCAAAATATTTTGCCTTGGATAATGATTTTAAACGATTCATAAATGTTCTCAACAAGCTTCGTTTTGATACAAACTCTTTTACTGTGGAGAAATCCTTCATCCTGTTCATCAAAATATACTAACTCCCCCCATTTAGATGTAATACGAGAGAAAGTATTTTTGGAGCACGCTTTAAGTGGTATTCCCTCGATATCTACCCACGTCACTCTTTCATCAATGAAGAATGAGTTTGATGCTTGAAGTAACTGAGCAAACCATGAGCATATGCCCATGGTAGACCTAAACCTCTCTTTTGCAACTTCTGTATCGAATTGGATCATCACCCAAAATCCTCCCATATATTTTAGCTTGATGTTATCAAAACCTTCATTAGCTAAAGCCATTTTCAAGTTTGTTAAAGATGTAAAATCTTTGACTTTACCCATCAAAGCAGTAGAATAATTTGTCTGGTTAGCACATGTTTCATCAAGCACGATTGCGGTAAGTCCTCCTTCTTATGAATAGACTGAGGTCCAATTTTGACAGCATGAGCATAAGATTTAGAATACCCATTCTCCCTCTCTCTTTGTGAAATTCCTTTGAGACATTCTTATCACCCTTATTATACGAGAACTGTGAGTTATTTTCCTTCAACGGTGATCTCTGAAACCTAGCAATGTTTGCGTGAAGTTTAAACGCCCAACCCATATTGTACAGAGATTGTTAACCAAACGGTCTACATCCAAGGTCTTAATGAAACGAACAAAACCAAACCTTTTACCAGATTTGGACCTCCTGTCTGGAATGAAAGCGTCAACCACGATCCCATATTGATTACATACTGTCCATAACTCCTTAGCAGAGAACTTATCTGGAAAATTCGTGACAAAAATGGAAGAGAAAGCTTCGAAACCTCATCTTCCTTTGAACGCTGATCCCCCATAGCAAACGAACCTTGATAGATGATTTAATTATGGATATGGTTAGAACCTGTGTTGTTTTCCCTCAGAGGCAATAGATCAAACACCTGATCTACAGAAAAATGTGATAATGTAAATCGAATTTGATAGTGATTTGATTGTTGCTGATGATGTCGTGAAGCTATGAGAGATTGATTTGAATAATCATGTTACCAAGCCCCATTAAAAATCATAAAAAATAGATTGAATTGGGCCTAAAAAAGCTTTTCTGATTTAATCATGTTGGAATATGATTTTGGATAAATGTTATGAGAATTACATGGTTTGATACATGCTTTAATCATGTTGGAATATGATTTTGGATATATGAATGATCATGTTGGAGTATGGATACTTGAGGGAAGACATTAACGCAAATTCTTATGTTTACCCTATGTGGGATACTTCGTAACAATCTTTTTCTTGTTTAATCTTTCAGTACCCATAAAACGCATATTTCAATATTTGTTCTTTTGTTTCAAATATCTATACACAAGCTCATGCACATTACATAAAACTT
>CM040238.1:12724402-12813420 GCA_022545495.1 Chrysanthemum lavandulifolium | reverse complement strand
GACTAAAGGGTGCAAAGTGTGTTTGATGAAATAAGTGATGGTCCATATGGGAGAAAAATCAAGTCGATGAGGATAAAGTAGGCTTTTCAAAAAACCGAATTCAACTTTTGCATTAGACTGTTACTTTTGTATTACTTGATACTTGAAACATTATTTGACCAAGTTATATACGTTCCATTCACTCTTATATTGTTGTTTTCAGAATTAAGTATATTGTTAAAACCATACCCTTATGCAGTGATTCACAGGCAATGCTAACGGGAAAACAGTGTGTATTAGTGCCTGTGCAAACAACTTGAACTCAGCTGATAGATCGTAAGCTTGAATCATATGGTACAGCTCCTTTAACTGTTTTGTCTTCACACTTGCTACTATAAATATTACCGTTGTTCAAAATTCAATATCAGAATTAAGTGTATTGTTAAAACCATGCCCTTATGTAGGCTTTCACAGGAAGTAGGTTAGCAGCGGCATCGTCGACGACAACAAAGGATGTTAATGGAAATGGAGAGTTGAGTAATTTTACCCTAACCTTGGAAGCTTTCCCGAGTTATTTTCGCCTTTGTATTTAACTCATCCTTTCCAATGTAAGTCTTGAATGCTGCTGTAATGCTATAGGTTTGGTTTTGTATTTACGATGCTGAAATGCTGTAATTATCATTTTATTTCTACATTTACATGTTGAATTGTTGTTATCCATATGCACACGTACACATACGTATTACAGAAAGTTAAACTATGAAATGCTATTATTATCGGTTTACTTATTATTTGTGCGACCATACATACTGTAAATTGCTGTTATTACATACATTCCAAGTGGTGGGTCTATTTCTGTGATCGCGCACAACTACTGCTACATGTTATTGTTATTAATTTATGTCTACAAATTCATTCCATTTTGCCACATTATGACTTGATGATAAATATGAAGCTTATTCCTTTTTTATTTGCAATCTTCATTAAAGAAATTGTAAGGTAGTTGCTTAAAAGTCTAAGACCGCCCTTAGCGGAAGCTTTGTTGTCTTAAGCAGTCAAGTTTAATTGTATTGTTTAGGCTGGAATTTGCAAAATCCAAATAGCTCTGTGACAAGTAAACAAGGTACTTTTTATAAGAAACGTGTTTTTAGGAGTTAAAATTGTTGTTGTAGTTAGTATTATTGGGTAATTGGTAATGGCTATTTTTGGGCTTAATAAGCTTTAATATTAGGTGTTGTCGGGTAGTTGTTAATTGTTACTTTTTTATGGGTCTTTTGACTTATGAGCTTATTATAATTTGAAAACAGTTTTTTTCGTCCAAGAATTATTGAAAGTAATTTTCATACAACAAAATTCTTTGTTCTAACGTCTCTTTTGCAGGTTCAGCAAACCAGCCGCGTTCACAGACCTCGGAGAAAGAGACTGGCTCACAGTATGTGATAACGTTAATTTCATTACTGTTGTATGTGATCCAGTTTGCTTTCTCTGAGGTCAATACATTAACAAGTTTCTTTACAGTTTAACGCAAAACAGGTATACTTATAAAATATCAATCGCCCATAGAACGCAACGATTTCAAGCAATCCTTGTTTAACTTATCTATCATCCTAACATAAATTATTATTTAAAATGTAAAGTTCCAAAATGTAATTTAATTATAATAATAACAAGATTTGACATATAGTTTTTAAATCCTTCATCGTACAACAAAAACACTTATGTAATTGGTGGAGAGAGACAAAAAGATGAAGTACTTTGATCAATTAATAATTAACATCCAGTTGATAGATTACATCATTGGTCAAAATAGTTAGAGCAGATTGTGCATTTGATCCTCAGATCTAGGGTTCCATGCCCGAGTCTCTAACGTCACGTTTTTCATTTTGTCATGATCCAAAGCCTTGAAGCTGGTTAAAATTCTTGTTAGCAGCATTGGTATATTCGTATTTTTGGCATTTCTTATCCAAACACCCCATACCACCCGTTGGTCCCTGACATTTCCAAGACTAGAATTTAAAGTAGTTTTTGTTTATATTACAGTAATTATGGTTATGTTTATTTACTTAAACATAAACATGACGTCTTTGAAACATTTAAGTTTTTCAAGAATGAAGTAGAGTTATAACTCATAAAGAAGATTAAATCTCTTCGATCCGATATAGGTGGTGAATACTTGAGCCAAGAGTTTACAGATTACCTTAAAGAGTATGGAATTGTCCAGCATCTCAATCCTACATATACACGACAATATAATGGTGTATCTGAGAGAAGAAATCGTACTTTGATGGATATGGCTCGATCAATGTTTAATCTTACAACTCTATCATTATCCTTTTAAGATTATGCTTTAGAGACTGTTGTTCGCATTCTGAATATGGTTCCGACCAAGAAGTTTGATAAGACTCCAAATGAATTATGGTATGGGAAAGCTCACAGCTTGTCTTACTTAAAGTTTTGGGGTTGTGAGGCATTTGTTAAACGTAGCCTCACCAAATAAACTCCAATAAATATCTGTTAAGTGTATATTAATAGAAAACCCAAAGGAAACGATGGGTTACTATTTTTACTATTCACTTGAAAACAAAGTAGTTGTGGAAAGGTATGTAGATTTCCTTGAAAGGAATCTCAAATCTTAAGAATTCAGTGGGAGAGTACTAGATCTGGAAGATGATCTAGAAGATACATCACCTTCTGAAAACACTAGCCAACTTCAAGAGGAGTTTGAAAGTCTCGCACCTCCACCTGAAGTTACTCCCATTCGTAGGTCTGAAAGGACTATATGTGCTCTTGAATGACTTTATGTTAATGTAGAAGTCGAGGAACATAGTTTAGGGGATCTTGGAGAACCCTCTAACTATAAGGCTGCCATGATTGATCCTGAAAAGGACAAATATAAAGTAGCTATGAATGCGGAGATGAAATACATGTATTACAATAAAGTATGGGTTGAAGTCGACCTTCCTCCTAACGCTAAAGTCGTTGGAAGCAAGTGTTTTTTCAAAAAGAAGACTGACATTGATGGTGAAGTACACACCTATAAGGCTCGTCTGGTTGCAAAGGGCTATACTCAAACCTTCAGAATTGACTATAAGAAACATTTTCTCTTGTAGTAGACATTAGAGCTATTAGGATTCCTATAGATATAGCGGCGTACTATGACTATGAGATTTGGCAGATGGATGTCAAAATCTCCTTCTTAAATGGTCGCCTTGAAGAAGACATCTTTATGGCGTAGCCTGAGGGGTTTATGAATCCACAATTTTCAAAGCGAGTATGCAAGCCTCAAAGATCCATTTATGGGCTAAAGCAGGCATCAAGAAAATAGAATAAGAGATTTGATGAGGGAATCAAGAAACTTGGTTTTACTCAAAATCATGACGAGCCATGTGTATTGATAAGGTTTTAAAATGTACCTTTTTGAGGGGTCGTTTAAGCCCTTATTTGACCACTTTTGTATCCGTTATTACTTAATATCGTTCCTTTTCACTTTTTAGGTATCTTGAAGGCAAAATGCAGGAATGACACTTATTCGGACGAAAAGGAGCGAATATACGAAGAAAATAGCCAAAGTCAAGAATCGAGACACTCAGGCTGCTAGAACTGAAGGGGACGGCGTCAGGCACAACCTATGACGCCGTCGGAAGATGTTTTGTGACGATACAGTAGCCAAATTGCTTATTTTCAAGTGACGGCTTCAGGTTTTAAAAGAGTAGGGCGTCGCAACTCAGACGGCCTAGATTAGATCCAGACGACGTCAGAGACTGAAGGGGCGGCGTCACAGGCATAAGGTGACGCCATCGCAAGACTAACGTGGCCAAGAGGAAACCCTAATAACGGCGATCCGACGGCGTCACAAGTTAAAGGGTGATGCCGTCGCATGTGTAATCTTATATATAGAATCCGAATTTTTTAGTTTTGTGTGTGTAGTCTTTTGGAGTAAAAACCTAAACCGAACCAAGGCTGTCTTGTACAGTATTTTAGTTTTCCATACCCTATCTTACATCAAGATAAGTGTTTTACTTCATTAATTCAATTATGTCTTCCTTTGATTGTGTGTATGCTTGCACGTTTCCCATGTCCAGCTAATTTACTTGTGTGTTTGCTTAGGGAATATGAAACTTAATTATTGAATATTGATTGGTTGTCTCTTATCTTAATTGTTAATGATCTAGTATTGCGATATGTCATCCATTGTGTAGTTAATGCTTGATTAATCTTTGTGAACCTTAGCTTATAGTTACCTAGAGTCATTGTAGGCTAAACCATCTGAAGAGTACCTTAGTGTTAAGTTTATAAATCCTAGAGATTTTGTAGGCAATAACCTTTGGTAGTTTCAAAGAGTTAGGGATAAACGCATACCCTACGACCTTAGACACACAACGCGATTAAGAATAAGGATGTGACAATTCAACCATCAATAGGAGATAATTAAGGAGTAAAAAAACCTAAGTAAACACATCTTTAAATCATCATACGAGCACACAACAATAGACATAGACTACATACACCACTAGATTTGATAATTAGACAAGCAGAGTAATCGGTAGAAATACCAAAACCCCCAAATCCAAACCCCGAGATTCGTACATTTCCATTTCCTAAAAACATAAAAAGATAAAAAATAATCTTCCTCAACCCCAACCTTGGCGTAGTAACTTCTCACTAGCATTCCTATTCCCTGAGAACGATATCAATTCCGTGGCTTACCCTAATACTATACTACAACGATTAGGTTCAACGCCTAGGGTGTTGAAAAACTTGCTCGACGAAAAGGATGTTCATTTGACCCGAACGACGTGTAGCGTTATCAAGTTTTGGCACCGCCGAGGAATATAATAGCTAGTTAGAGTCCACCTCGTTTAGGTTTCCTTGCTTGATTCCTATCAAGTAAGCTTTTTTCCCATTTTTAGCTTCATCGTAGTCTATCCCCCTTCTTTGTGACCATTGTTCGTAACCCCATCACTTTTCATCATGGAAGGTGATAACCAACCACCATTCATCAACCTACCACCAAATGACCCGCCAAGAGGCCGTACTCTTGGTGAATACTCGAGACCAAGACACCTAGGCTATAGGAACACCATTGAGCTTCCCGACCAAGCCCAAACTACGACCCTGCGATCCGACACCATCCGGTTGGTGCAAAACGGATGTGCATTCCATGGACTTCGTTCCGAAGATCCTAATCAACATCTTAAGGATTTCCTTAAAATTGTCGATTCCATCGACCTCGATGCTACTACTCATGAGACCATGCGTTGCGTCTCTTCCAAATCTCTCTACGGGACCAAGCTAGTAATTGGCTTGAGCGACTTCCTGCCGGCTCCATCTCAAGTTGGGATGATCTCACCTCTCACTTCCTTGCTCAATTTTTCCCACCGGGGAGAACCACTAAGCTTAGGAATGATATCTTGATGTTCCAACAACGTCAAGGTGAATCTCTCTATGAAGCATGGACTCGATTCAAGGACTTACTCCATAGAGTCCCTCATCACGGCATTGATCTTTGGCTTCAAGTCCAACTCTTTTCTATGATCATGTCAACTTCCCCACTAAGCGATCCATTGACCAAGCGGCCGGTGGAAAACTTAGTGATCTCACCGCGGAAGAATCATGGGGTATCATAGAGGACCTTGCTCTCTATGACAACGAAAGTTGGAACGACCCCCGTAAGCCACCCAAAACCGTAAAGGCAATCTCCTTGCCTCCCCTTGACTCACAACCTTTCGACCGTAGGATGCTCGAGCTTGAAGATCAAGTTAAATTCCTAATGAGCTCCTACGAAAATCCTAAGTCTTCACGCCAAGTGAACAAAGTTTCTTCCTTGTGTGAGTCATGTAATGGTCCTCATAACACGCGCAATTGCACAAGATTCCCCGAACAAGCTTCCATTGACTACGCATCCTCGCGTACTAATGGAACGGGAGGAAGATTCCCTACCACACCCGGACCTAGGACTTTTAATGGCGCCGAGAAGCATGGAAGGCAAGCCCAATTTTATTGGGGACAAACCAAAGAATTCACATCCAATGATTTCTCATGGCCCCATCTCACGGCCCTAACCAACAAAACATTGAGGGATGTTGCAACACCTAGTCGCATCCCAAGAATCTCAAATAGCTAAGCTCTCGGACCGTTTTAACCAACAACAAGCCGAGATGGATAGAAAGATAGATAACCTCTTGAAAGCCATGACCAATAGTGATAGGAAGGTTAATGCTATCTCAACTCCAGAAACTCCCAGTGTAGAGATTAAGGACCCAATTAAGCTAGCTAAGCACGTTCAATTCATCAAAACCATCACCTTTGTGAAACCTAATAGAACAAATGATGAAGCGAACCATGAAACGATACTTGAGGTTAGTGAAAAACCTAGGAATGAAACAACCAAAGAAGTAGATGAAGTAGACAACGACTATTTCAATAAGTTTCCTACGAAAGAAGAACTATCTCACCACCCTCATTTAGTGCGTGACCTCCGTCACATGTATGTTAGGAGAAGCCCTAGGATCAAGTTTGGGAACCCTTGGAATCTTAACATACCATGTTGCATAGGACACCTTTTCGTGGCAAAGGCCTACATTGACCGCAAGTCCCCAATAAACATAATGACTAGCACCTACTATAATTGGGTAATGAAGAAGCCTATCCCAACTAGGCAAGATCCCGATAATCCTAGGGTTAGTTGCAATTTTCTTGGTAGAATTAAGGGATTGCCCGTGTATGTAGGTAGTTTCACGTTTCCTACGGATTTCATAATAGTGGATGATATTAGTACGGCAATAGATCCTAGCTTGTCCCATGTTATTCTAGGAAAACCTTTCGTAGAAAGCACCGGGATGACTTATGATCCCTCATTAGGAATAGTGCCATTCAAGAATGAGACCAATGATGTAGCTTACCAAATGCCGTTTAAGATTGAGAAGTTTTCATCACTCTCCAATGATGAAAAGGAACTTAAACTATCGGTCTACTATAGGAATGAGGAGGATAAGGAGAAAGGAGTAGATTATGTTATGGCCAAGATTTTCGGTTTCTATAAGGATTGCTTGAACTTAGGATTCGAATATAAAACCGAGTGGGGAGAGGACGACCTCTTAGAAAGGTGCATCATAGGGCACTTTTACAACATGGAACCCCCCAATAGAGACCGTCATGAGGAAGAAGGTGACGGTAATGAAGTTACGTAGGGGCACGACTTCGAGTCTAGCTACAAGACTCATAAATAAAGAAAAGCGCTTCGTGGGAGGCAATCCATGCTTAATTGTTTGCTTGTTTGTGTGTCGTATATCTTTTATTGATTGTTTATTCTCATGTTTAAATTTGTAAAAATGCTTTATTTTGTCTTTAACCTCATCTTAATTACATATAAGGGTATTTTACATAAGGGATAAGTGCAGGGAGGATTACACATGTTTTCAAAAGAAACGTAAACATGAGAATTACAATTAATTAAAAGATATACATGTGTGTTTGTTCGAGTCAAATGCTTGTATCGAGTCATATTGGATGTTTTGGGAAATTTTTCCGATTCTAAAGATGTAAATTTTCGAAATTTTTTCGAAAATCGCAGACTAGTTTTTGTCGGGATAACTGGCGTCGGGAAGGAGCGAAACAACCGATTACTTTTTCTCGTTTTCGAGCTACTTATAAATTTTGGAATTTTCCAAGTCTTAATTTTCCGAAAATGCAGTAAACATCCATTCCACAAGCATTATATCCTATTTTAGTAGAGTCCTATATATTATTATTACCGATTTTACGTGAAGGTTTCATTTGTTTTCTTCAAGTGTGCGCAGTTTAATTTACAAGAAGAAGATACATAAGATGAGAAGGAGCTTTTCACGCAAACTTCTTGAAGAAAGATGTAACCACCACTTCACACGGATCCTACCGAGCTAATCGGGGAGTACTAGTTTCTTCGTTATTAATTACCTTCAATTATCATAACTTTGATACTTTCGGGAACATTGGGGACAATGTTCGGTTTAAGTGTAGGAGGAAGATAAACGGAACTTTGAAACTATGCTTATCTTTGATTATTTGCTTTGTCAATTTCATTTGTGTAATAAACCATGAGAAATATCGGTTAGGGTAATTTTGGCACCAAATTTAAAATTTTTCATGACATATAGGAGTGGGCCATTAGTCTTAATAAATCGTCTCATGGATAGGAAATTATATGACTAGCACAAAAACCCTTTACCACTTAAATTCCACCCAAAATGTGAGGATCGCCCTTAGATTAGTAGGAATTAAAGCATTCATCTTTAATGCTTATAGTGTGAACCGGTAGTATAATAGATTCTAGAACTTGTTTTGTGATGCATTCCGATATCGCTAGTAAGACTACACTTGTGTAGTTAGGCATTAGGATAACCCTTGTTTGATACCCGTAATATAATTACTTCTTCCGCATCGGTTGAGTAATTCTCCCACACCTTTGCGTTGTACTCATCTTTAGTACACGATACCCCTAGTTAACCCCTCTGAGCCTGTCCTTTTCACGGTTCTCGTGATGTTTTGGTTTTCCGGAATATCAATGAAGAGCATTGTTTACAATCCACCCCCAAATGTACACCCAAATCGCCTTAGCCTACCTTGTAAGCACTCACTTTTAGTGCATTATTGTTATCACACTAAACCCTTAGTTCAATTATCTAGTTGCTTGCTTAAGTTAGTCGAGTCATATCCTTTGTACACGTTTTGGGACGATTGGGACTCATGGGAAAAGTTAAACTTTATGAGATGACGGAAGGGCGTTAAATTCAAATTCCCTTTATTTGCATAATAATGTACTCCAAGTGTTTTGATCTTTTTAATTCGGGTCAAATTAGTGTTAGAGTAATAAAAAATTAAGTGTAGGGATGTGCCTATAAATCCCTTTCATTTTGATGTTATCATAGAGGATGGTAGAGTAAAAGTGTATGAAAAAAAAATCGAAAAAAATAGAGAAAGAGAAAAAGAAAAAAAATAGAGTGTTGAAAAAAAAAACGGGCTACCATCCTACATCTATCTTTAATTTATGTTTGTTTGTTTCAGTTATCTAGAGTTTAGAGTGTCGAGTCTTGGCTTAGCAACGCCATTCTTCGCATGCTTGTAACATAAAGATTTTTGACTTGCCACCACTAAATAGCCTATCCCAACAAACCCTTTGTTTCTCTACCGTAAGCCTATCATTATAACCCTTTAAAATACCTCTTGGATAGTCTTTCCTAGGTGCTTATGCCAAAGCGATGGAGGTTTGATCTAGTCTCAAGCCTTTGGTAATCTATGTACTAGGACCGGTTAATGAGTGTTTATCTTCCATTTCCACTTTGTTATATTTCATATACACCCGAGAGATGTGAGTATCCAAACACCCCATGTGAGGTGCTAGTATATAATTTCCGTGCTTGTTATGACTATTGTGGGGCTTATATGTGTTGTGAATCGTTCTAAACTAATGCTTCATGACCTCTAACTTATAAATTGATTGGCTAAAAGCACATTTGCTTGAGGACAGGCAAATACCAAGTGTAGGGATATTTGATAAGGTTTTAAAATGTACCTTCTTGAGGGGCCGTTTAAGCCCTTACTTGACCACTTTTGTATCCGTTATTACTTAATATCGTTCCTTTTCACTTTTTAGGTATCTTGAAGGCAAAATGCTAGAATGACACGTATTCGGACGAAAAGGCGCGAATATGCGAAGAAAATGTCCAAAGTCAAGAATCGAGACACTCAGGCTGCTGGAAATAAAGGGGACGGCGTCAGGCACAACCTGTGACGCCGTCGGAAGATGTTTTGTGACGATACAGTAGCCAAATTGCTTATTTACAAGTGACGGCTTCAGGTTTTAAAAGAGTAGGGCGTCGCAACTCAGACGGCCTAGATTTGATCCGACGACGTCGAGATCGAAGGGACGGCGTCACAGGCATAAGGTGACGCCGTCGCAAGACTGACGTTGCCAAGAGGAAACCCTAATAACGGCGACCCGACGGCGTCACAAATTAAAGGGTGACGCCGTCGCATGTGTAATCTTATATATAGAATCCGAATTTTTTAGTTTTGTGTGTGTAATCTTTTGGAGTAAAAACCTAAACCGAACCAAGGCTGTCTTGTACAGTATTTTAGGGTTCCATACCCTATCTTACATCAAGATAAGTGTTTTACTTCATTAATTCAATTATGTCTTCCTTTGATTGTGTGTATGCTTGCATGTTTCCCATGTCCGGCTAATTTACTTGTGTGTTTGCTTAGGGAATATGAAACTTAATTATTGAATATTGATTGGTTGTCTCTTATCTTAATTGTTAATGATATAGTATTGCGATAGGTCATCCGTTGTGTAGTTAATGCTTGATTAATCTTTGTGAACCTTAGCTTATAGTCACCTAGAGTCATTGTAGGCTAAACCATCCGAAGAGTACCTTAGTGTTAAGTTTATAAATCCTAGAGATTTTGTAGGCAAAAACCTTTGGTAGTTTCAAAGAGTTAGGGATAAACGCATACCCTACGACCTTAGACACACAACACGATTAAGAATAAGGACGTGACAATTCAACCATCAATAGGAGATAATTAAGGAGTAAAAAAAACCTAAGTAAACACATCTTTAAATCATCATACGAGCACACAACAATAGACATAGACTACATACACCACTAGATTTGATAATTAGATAAGTAGAGTAATCGGTAGAAATACCAAAACCCCGAAATCCAAACCCCGAGATTCGTACCTTTTCATTTCCCAAAAACATAAAAAGATAAAAAATAATCTTCCTCAACCCCAACCTTAGCGTAGTAACTTCTCACTAGCATTCCTATTCCCCAGAGAAGCGATATCATTTCTGGTTACCCTAATACTACACTACAACGATTAGGTTCACTGCCTAGGGTGTTGAAAAACTTGCTCGACGAAAAGGAAGTTCCTTTGACCCCGAACGACGCGTGTAGGGTTATCATGTATACCATAAGGTAGTGGGAGTAATGTTGTTTTTCTTATCCTGCATGTTGATGACATACTAATTATGGTAAAACATATCTTTACAAGAGGTTAAATCTTATCTTGGGCCATGATGGATTTAGGAGAAGCAACATATATTCTAGGAATCAAGATCTATAGAAATAGATCTAGGCGGTTGATTGGATTAAGTCAAAGTGCTTACATTGATAAAATCTTGAAGAGATTCATGATGCAAGATTCAAAAAAGGGATATCTTTCAATGCAAGTAGAACTTGGACTAAGTAGCAAACAATGTGCTTCTACACCTGCTGAGGTGGCACACACGAAGAAAGTTCCTTATGCTTCGGCTATTTGATTTATAATGTATGCAGTGAGATGCGCAAGACCAGATGTGGTGTTTGCACAAAATATGACAAGCCTTTATCAACAAAATCTAGGTGATATTCACTGTACTGCTATTAAGAACATTCTCAAGTATTTAAGGGCTACTCGAGATATGTTTCTAGTGTCTGGTGGGAATCCAGAGGCAGAACTTGATGTTACAAGTTACTGCGATGCGTCCTAGTAAACTGATAAAGATGATACGAAGTCTCAGGCAGGATATGTCTTTGTAGTCAATGGAGGAGCTGTGGATTGGAAGAGCACAAAACAGAGTATAATTGCGATGTCTGCAACAGAAGCTGAGTACATATTTGCTTCAGAAGCCGCGATAGAAGCTGTTTGGATAAGGAAGTTCATTTCAGGTCTCGGTGCCCTCAAATGAAGAACCTACGAAATTGTATTGCAACAACTCTGGAGAAATTACATTCGCCAATGAACCAGGAGTCATGAAAGGTGCCATACATTTTCCTCGACGATATAACTATGTTCGAGAACAAGTCTAAATAGGTGAAATCAATCTACTCAAGGTTCACACAGATGACAATCTAGCTGATCCTTTCATGAAGGCTTTACCAAAGGCAAAGTTTACTCGGCATGCTGAGAGCATTGGACTTCGTTTAGCTAGTAGTTTCATGTAAATATGTGATTTGTATTAGGATAAAGGATGTATTAAACAGTTACTCCCTCCGTCCCAAAATTATAGTCCTCGTTTGACTTTTTCGGTCTGTCTTTTAAAACTTTGACTTTACGTATTTTTGTTTGTGTTATATAATACTTGATGCAAAATATATGAATGGATTGTGTTTTAAATGTATTTTCATTTGGTATAATTTTGATCAACTATTGTATAAAATAAACAAAAATATTTAAGCTCAAAGTTGATAATAAAAAAACCGAAAAAGTTAAATGGGGACTATAATTTTGGACGAATGTAATATTATTTTTAATGAATTAAAATATTTGGTATGTTTGTTTTCATTAATAATAGATTGTATCCTATATTTGCATATTTAAATCCTTGAATAACTTACGTTATTCTAAATGTCCATTGTCTATCAATCATATGGAAATGTAATTGAATTAAGATAAATCTGAAGTATTGGATGAGAAAGGTCATGCCAAACTTACATGATATTCAATGGTTGTATATCGGACTTATCCCAATCAACATGATTATACTTTATGGATCTTAGTTATCAAGTAAATCATGTAATTTACTTGAGACACAAGATGGAACGGTCGTGGGTGGAGCCCATTTCTGTGAAACAGTTTAACGCTATCCGTAATTGGTTGTAAAATTCATGAGTCGTGCTTGTATTCAAAATAGAATATTGTTCTTTCGAATTTGTTTTGAAGTATAATACTACTGGGCCCCTCGTAGGATTGACAAGATGTTTGTATGGCCATACCCTAAGATCGATATGGATTACGTCCGGATGATCTGGTAATCTTGTTCAATCGGAATATAACAAAAAACAGAATAGTTAAATTATGGAATGACTTAGATCCATATCCATATTTAACATGGTATTATAAACAAAATGATGAGATAATGATAAATCATTAAAAGTGATTCGTGAAACCACAATCTAGTTGTTCTGAAGGCATTGGCTTGTTGCTAGACGTTAACCAATGTCATTACGTATATTAAGATATGTCCAAGTGAGAGCTATTAGTTTGTGAACATGTTTAATAAGCGTATGTCCGAATTCGAACTCGAGCCTATGGGATCGCACGCGTTACATATGAGATTCAATATATAATAGTTATATTTAATTATGAGTAAACTACATTGTTCGTCCTTGTGGTTTGCGTTGAACAAGGAGTTTCGTACTTTGACCCAAAAAAATGCACCTTTCATCCTTAAATGCGAAAAGTTATCTACCGTTAGTCCCTCGCTCTAACGGTTGTATATAACGCTTGTTAAGTCGGTCCACATGAGGGTATTTTGGTATTTTTACCCTTTATTTTTATCTTCATCTTCTTTCTTTATGTATCTTCATCTCCAACTATCACCACCCACCAATATCTCTTCTTTCATCTTTATCACCACCTTCCACCACCATCTTATTTCTAAAAACACATAAATCAAATTTAAAACTTAGATCTACAGTGTTGCAAACCTTAACCCACCCTCACATTTCCCCTGACAACCCACATAATCTTTTTTCCGGTCCACACAGACTTGGTTGATTGTACAATCGACACTAAAAAGCACATCTTCGTTGACTGTGGTTTAACCAAATATGAATGACTGTGATTTAACCAAATCCGGTCCACACTACCGTCGACCCTCACCACCATCTTCTAATGCTCCTAACAAAACTTGCATCCTTATTTGTTAAACACTTTCACACCATAAATCTTAATAGCAACCCCCATATCGAATCAAATCTATCAAAGAAACCCACCACCGCCGTCACCATTCTTACAAAACCCACAACCATCGTCTACAAAACCCATCGCCGCCGTCGATCGTTCTTTTCCAAATTTTTTTAAGACATTTTAATTTTTTATGTAGGTTTGGTTAGCTACATCATCTGACTTGAGCAATATTAGTTTTTGGCATTTTTAAAAGAAATTATTGGTTTTCTTTTAGAAGATTTTGTTTGGATTTGGTTGGTAGGATGGATTTCAGAAACAGAAAATGCATCTAACAAAGCTAGTAGTATAAAATTATTGGAGAAAATAAATTTTGTCATTATTAAGGGTGAAAAATAACTATGAAATTCCTTACTAACTGAATAAAACAAAGTACGTGAATGAGGAGATTAAATCATGATAAGGTGTTAAAGATGGCGTGTTGAAGGATTTGTAGATGGTGGTGGATGAAGATGAAGAAACAAGGATAATTTTGTGTTGGTAGTGGTGGGATCACAAAAAGCTATTAATAAGGAATGTTGTTTAGTTGGTTGTGGTGAATAATAAAAAGTAAAATGACCACTTTATCCTCATTTACATACTTAAATGGACGAATATACCCTTGCATGTGTAGATTTAATGAGAGTTACTGTGGTCAGTTAAAGTGAAGAACTAATGATACATAATGTTTCGCATTTATGGACGGATGGTGCATTTTTTTCGGTCAAAGAACGAAACTTGTCGGTCAATACAAATCACATGGACGAACAGTGTAGTTTACTCTTCAATTATTAAATCATGAAATAAATAATTAACGACCATTATACTTAACGGTTGTTAACTAATGGTCGATAAATAATAAGTTAAAGGACTAAAGAATAAATAAACACAAAGAAGGTTCTAGAAGCCTCTTGTGGGCTTATGGCCGGTCATGGATGGGTATTCCCCTAGGGAATCCTTGTTTGGCTTGGACTCTAAGTTACCTAACTATATATACAAAACTTTGTGTCATTAGTTAGTAATATAAGAATCCCTAAAGCTAGACTTTTATTCTCTTATCCTTTGCTCTCCTTGTGACTGATTGTATAACACCCCTTTAGGGTTTATATTGCTTGATTTAGTTGATTCAAGTGAATTGTTTAGCTTTCGTGATTCTAGAACTAGCATTTGTATTGAATCGCTGAAAGTACGTGTGTGCGAGAATGTGGAGATAATTCCATTTGAATTATTTGGTGAAGTAATTAACTAAACCATAGTCGACTTTTACATTAACCCTAATTAGGGTTTGTAAGTTTACTTGATAATTTGATTCGCGTAAGGTACGTTATCGATTTAAATAAAAGTTAATTAATTACATGTATTAAATCTAGTCTTTCGTTGTGTGCTTTGTGATTTATGTTTATATATATGAGTGTCATAATTATATAATTCCAACAGGGACTAGGTTGGTAGCTTATGAAGCAATTGTGAGCTATTCTTTTTCCAATAAGTCAATCTCATAATACGTCAATCTGATAAGTGGAACTATTGATAATGCTGAAGATGCATGACTTCTAAAGGAAAAAAGGGATCATTAAAGGTGGCTCAACAAAGGATCAAACTGCCAAATTATTCGATGGGATGAATAAAGCAACTGGGAACAAACTATGGTAACATGGCCTTTGCAAAGATTAAGAATTACTACAACAAGAGGATTGCTATGAAGATATTTAATTTTATGAAGACGATGATTAATCGTACGTTAATAGTTTTAATAAAAGGTTGAAGTCCTTTAATTCATTAATTTGTTTCAGTGATGTTATCAAGGCTGGACTTTAGGTACATGGTAAAGAGTGTTTTCTTTGTAGACGATGATCAATCATGCATTAACGATTTTAATATAACACGTGTATATCTGCGAATATAATGTAGAAAAAAACCACTACTGTATACTCCTTCCGTCACGAAAAGAGTATCCACAAATAAAAATTTTCAAATTATAATATGTGTAATTAATGCAAATTTTGATTGATAAAATGTCATTTTTACCTTTATTTTAAGTATAAATATAAAAAATAAACAATTAATGCAAGTTTTGATTAGAAGACAAAATAATAAAAATAATCATAATTACTATCCATATATGAAAGCTTTACACATATACTTACCACTTAGATAGCAAAGCAAAACACAAATAGGAAACGTTTGTTTAGTTGGATTGAGTGTTCTGGTTATCCTTATATTCAAGGTTTTTAAGATCAAGATCCTACTTAGGATCGTTTTCATCTTTGTAAGATCGTGATCGTAAGATCAGATCGGGATATTAAGATCCTACTATAGCGTCATTTTCTTAATAGGCGTTGTAAAATTATGCAAATCTACATATTGTAATTATATATAATAACATATACCAAGAAAATATATGTCAAATTATGATTATGAAGTGTTTAATACAATTCGCTTCTTATTTTTCATATTCTACAAAACTTAATACATAAATCTGTAGTTTTTTAGCTTATGCTTCGAGAAAAGTAAGACCGGATCTATCGAGATCTTAAGATCCTATGGTCAAGATCGGGATCCTATTAGATCTTATTTGACAAAAATCCTACGTAAGATTGAGATCGTTTTTGTATTGTAATATATTGTAAAATCGTAAAATCCTAGGATCAAGGTTTGCGATCTTATGCTTATAATATACTATCATAATTGTATTCTCCTGTTAGCTTAGGTTCTTTGTGATATAAATGCTGTTAATATAAAATAAACAGCGCTAGAGACTAAAGGTCGATGAAATATGCATCTTTTGTATATATAATAAAAGAATTATATTACATTAGTTTTTGTTAAAATAATCTTACTGCAAAAAGAATTGAACCAATCAAATTACTCAATTTTGACATGTGGCATAATCGAGCAATATGTGTGGCCAATATAAGTCAAAACTGAAGCTCAATTTGGTCATACTATTACAATTTGTCTAATTTATAAAATTTGCTAAAAACATATGTGTCAATTTTGTACAAACAAAACTTAAAAAACTGAGAGGGTGATTAATAAAACTTTCGTTGTTAAAAATTTAAAATAAAGTATACTTATCAGTTTTTATGTTTCTTTTAATAACTTCATAAATTTAATAGATACCCTCAATACTTTATATTTTATAAAAAAAATACAAACGACTCATGTTATTCCTCTTTACGTTTTTAAGTAAGGATATCCGGAAAAAAAATGTTTTTTTTAACTATGTGCTTTCAATAACGACTCATGTTATTCCATTTTATAAGTTTGCTTAAAAATCAGCTTAAATTTTTATTAGCAGGAATATAAATATTAAAATGAAGGCATGACCTCACACGTTACTGTGAGATGAAAATAAATAGATGAGATTCTACATATAACAACGACTCATACTTTTTCAAGGTCATTATATGCTACGTAAATATACTAATAAGGTGTAAATTTATACATTTTTAAGAAGTCATTTAACCTCTAAATTTGTACGTATTCTATTAGTTAATATCTTAAATCGTTTCTATTTGAGTTTTAGGTACTTGGGAAGTAAATGCTTGAAATTGGAACATTTAAGGCGCGATTGGACAAGGAAACGAAGAAAACGACAAAGTCAAGAAAACGTCAAAAAAGGATATGTGACGGCGTCAGGATAACTAAGTGACACCGTCATTTGAAGAGAAACGAAGATGACCAACTTATAATTTTATCAAGTGACGCTTCAGACGATGAAGACGGTCTTTAGCTGACGACGTCAGGACCAAAAAAGTAAAGAGCGAATGTGTCACAACCCATAAGGCGACGTCGTCACAATAAGGCAACTATAGTTCTCGAAACCATAATGACGGCGGGCTGACGGCGTCACACCTGTAAAGTGACGTCGTAAAAAATGTATGTATGTATGTATATATATATATATATATATATATATATATATATATATATATATATATATATATATATATATATATATATATATATATATATATATATATATATATATATATATATATATACTAGTAGTAAAACCCGTCCGATGGACGGGTATGACTTGTGTTTTTTATTTTTAGGATTTAGTAGAACAAATATATACTAAAAATAATTAAAAGTTAAATGAAACGGTTAAGATCTATAATTGATGTTACCATAATTCATAAAATGACTAAAAGCAGGTAAGTATTTTGATTTTTAGTTTTTATTTTTAGGATTTAATAGAACAATTATATACTAAAAGTAATTAAAAGTTAAATGAAATGGTTAAGATCTATAATTGATGTTACCATAATCCATAAAACGGCTAAAAGCAGGTAAGTACTTTGATTATGAACATGTTTTTCTTTTTCTTGTTGATCATGGGATTCCTCATTAAACGTTAAACAAATGTAAGACAGTATCACAGTGATTACTTGGGCATGAACCGAACTCACGCTAACTTCTTTATTCGAACATCTAATATATATAATTACAAAAACGTCAAATAAAATCTAACTGAGTATCACAGTGATTACCTGGACATGAACAGAACATAACCTAACTTCTTATTTGTGTATAAATGCTAGATCTCTGTTCGAGTCATCTTAGCTGCCATCTCCTTTGAACTCTTTCCAACTAAATGATGCATATAATTGCCTATTGTGTCTGTTTTGTTTCTAGGCATATATCGCTATTAACTGAGCCTATCTCATACATTAAGTTGTAGATAAATTTAGGATGGAAAATTTGATTTATTAGAGATGGACTATCACAATATAAATTTAGGATGGGAAATTTGATAAGCTAACAATATACAAATTTGGAGTTTTGGCGCACACATTAGAGATGGTCTAACAAGTTTTGATTACCAAGATACTTCAAAACTTAATTTACCCCACGAAAATAAGATGTGGATTAGCTAACATATGAACTTCGGTAAGATATAAATAGATACCTTTTACCACCATTAGTGGATTCGGAAGACCCTCTGCTGCTACGGCTGATAAATACAATAAAATTATAACGTAAATTGCACCTTTGGTCTGGGAAGAATTCATTTTTATGAAACTTCAAACTTGACTAAAGATCTCTTAACTGAAATTTATACTTCATTATAACGTAAATTATAATAAAATTATAACGTGAATTGCACCTTTGGTCTGGGAGGAATTCATTTATCTGAAACTTCAAACTTGACTAAAGATCTCTTAACTGAAATTTGCACTTCATTAGCTACCCTTTCAGGAGGATTTGTAATCTTACTATTCGAATCAGTAGCTGGTCTGTTTTCTTTACCTAGAAGACTATCATCTCCATTAGAAGCATTAGATTTCAATACATCAGTTGGTTTCATGTCAACCACCCGGACAAAAAGGGAAAAATAAAATACAAAAATTTACCATACCAAAGCCTTGCAGCATTCCTTAATCAAATTCAGTAGCATGAAAAAAGGCTTGCTTCATTTGATTTGGTTATTATAAATAACAATAACATGCTGATATGCAATTTGCACAAAAAATAAAAGCTTTAATAAATCTCTTCTTATGTCTCTATAGGCTTCTCGTAAAGAAGAAATTTTTGGTAAATCCTTTTCCCCATCTTTTTCTCCCCAAACATGAGAACAGGGAGTGATAGAGAGCAACAAATAGAGTGAAAACTGAACATACCAAGATATTTGAATCTTGCCCACTCGATTCACTTTTTTGTAGGAGTCTTTTCTTTAGTAAATCAGGAGTTTCATCTCCCAATACTTCCCGAGCATTGACATATGCTGGTGCAGTTTGTTCACTTAGTTCTTTCATTAGCCCAAGAGCATCATTGCTTCTTTCACCGGGAATTGGAAAGTAACCCTCCACATCCTACAAACACCACACAATATTCAACAAAAAGGACATAAATCAAAGTAGAGGAGGTCCAACTTTGACCCAATTATTCTGAGATGGGTGGATTCGAATATGTTGTCTCTAAACCAACAAATGGGTAAATCAACCTACTAAATTGTACAACCAAGACTATTATTCTAATAAAATACTTCCGTAATCAGATTTTACACATAATTTGAAAGCTTTTCAAAGAAAAAGTAATCTGTTTCAACCCATCTCGTCATTTTGCCACCTCTAAATTAAGAGAATTTGATCTACAAAAATTACTTATTACCGCAAGTGTTATATTTGTATTAAGAGGGCCAGGAACAAAAGGGGACCAAGGGGACTTCCATGCAGTAGGTGACTCCAAACTGTTCTTCAAGGGAGTTCCCCCAAATCTACAAAAATAACAACGATCGGTGAAATAACTTTTAAAGCATCTTATCATTGGTTCGTAATATAATAATAGTACTAAACATATCATACATTCCGAGTTTTCAATCAAGCATGTTCAACAAGGACTCCATGTGGTGTTGCACACGACAAGAAAGAAGGAAAAACAATGTAACAAACCATGAAAAGTAACAACCAATAAACAAATCATCATAACGGTGTCTCAATTTACAAGTATTTCAAGTAAAGGAGTGAAGATAAACTTGAGGGGTTTCGGTAGGGTCGGTGTCGTAAATTTTAGCAAAGTCGACCGGTGCCCGTAAGCCTCATATTTTGAAACCACACGCAGGGACTATCTTTATTTTCATTCCTATTAAATAAACCATGGTACAGAACCAGCCTCGATGTCGCATGCTATGGAGTAACTTTTAGCGCACAAGTAAGACTGAATAAGGCAATGAACTTCATTTGCTATTTCTATTTAAGGATCATGATAACGATTAACAATCCTTATGCACAAGTTAAAGAAAATAACATAAAGCGACTTACTTGTCTTGTAACTAATAACATCAAACAAGTTTTTAGTTTACAAGCCAATGTTTAAGACTTACATTAACTTGTTGTCTTGAAGCAGTTGACGGATGTTGTCCTCAATAGGCAGCGGATACCAAGAGGACTATATTCTTGCATCAAATCACCACCGGACTATATAAGATCACGACTTAGAAATTGGATGCCCGTGCTTTGGAAAGCGGAGGTTCATATGATGAGCGTAGCATCTCTGCTTTGTTGAGATTGGAATTCCCTTTGAGTTTGGTTTTCTTGATCAAGTTGTAGAGTACCATTTACTTGTCTCGAACTAAAACCATCGAGATGATGCGAGCACCAAAGGATCAAGCTGGGACCCGCTTGATCTTGTGCTCCTACATTATCTTCTTGATTATTGAAGTCCAAAGGATGCATGAATCGGATCCATTTGATCTTGTGCTCCTATATTATCTTCTTGATTAGTGAAGAACTAAGAATCATTGGTGTAAATATGGGGAAGTCCATCAAAAAGATGGTTGTTGAACTCATTGGATTCACTATTAAATGTATCAAAAGGAAGTTGTGAAGGCACCAAGTCTGAATAATATGATTGGTGATATAATAATGGATCTGATGACCCATCAGTTGGTGGAGTCACATTTGGACAATCGTTTTACATCGGACTGGGTTGGCCTCCACAATTACTATACAAATCAAACTAAATTTTGAGGCCCCTATAGGATATTGGGCCATGTGCCATTGCTCAGTTTGCACAACCCAATATCCATAGTGTTCAAAGGTATCTTCATCAACTTGAGCTTTAGTTATATCACTTGAACTGAAAAAATACAAAGATACATTAAAAATGTATCATAAAACAACAACATACACAAAACCAAAAAGTTACCCACAAGGCAGCAAACCAATGACATAAGAACTAATGAATTTATGTACCTTCAGTCGTAGAAGGTATGCGACTACTATCACCAGGCGTATTGCCAAAATCCTTTTATGCTCTTCGATGAGTAACAGTAGTAACATTCTGTTGCAAAAAGTTAGTATCACTTAAACCATTGTCCATATATCACACCGATAAAACTGTTTCAAACTACTAATAGCCATGTTACTTACATGTACATGTTTTGCCACATTGTGTAGTCCGCACATGTTTATGCAAAGAAGATTACGCTATTTCGGTTGTTGTTGCAGCCGTGGTGATAGTAGATGGGTGCATGGAACATGATATTGGGTAGAAACTGTAATCGCGTCACATCCATTTTGGATTGGTCAGTGTGACATCCATTTTGGTGAACATACTCACAAAAGGGCTATGGTTAATAAATTTGAATCGGTCAAAATGGGGTTTCTTTTGTTTCAAACGGATCAACTAAGGGGGTGTTTGGGTAAAAATCATGTTTGCATAAATGATGTTTGCAAAACCACGTTTTCAAAAAGTAAGTCCCTACCTCCAATTTCAAAACCACGTTTTGAAGGCAAATTCAATGATAATCACGTTTGCAACCAAACACCAAAACTTGATTATTCACGTTTTGAAAACGTGATAATCAAATAATCACATTTTCAAAGTGTTGCCAAACACCCCTTAAATTTCTTTTAGCAAAATGAGGAATGGGTAATTGCTGAAAGTTGTCCTAAGTTTGGTCGGGTTAATCAAGATGTAGATTGCAATTCGCCTGTAAATCATTGATATGTAAAGTCGGTAAAATTTTGGTATAAAGGTACCTAATATCAGAATAGAGTAGTCTTTAGAAGATCAGAGTCATAACACTGCAAAGTGATGACATATCCTTCAATTCGTGCAACTGATGTTTGTAACATGATGCTGGGCTTATCTTCATTGTTGCTTGCATTTTGTGCAGCTGCAAATATATAGGTTGGTATGAATTTGTTTTTACGAAACCTAAAAGAAAAGAATAGGCAAAACGTATACTAATAAAGTAATAAGTTGACCAATTAGATCATACATTTTCATTCATCACGATCATATTCATAGAAGTGATTCTAATTTGCCAATCAAAAGAGCAGCTTTTCTAAAATAATTTCAGGTTTCATTGACAGAAGATATGCAATAACATAAAAAAGGGTCAGATTTGTGCTTGTGGGCAGCCATCTCAAAAAGTTTTGACATGCAGTGAAAAATTGTGTTTTACCCGAAATTGTGTAGACATGCCCATTTTGCCACCTTAGTGTTAATAGGCCAAAAGACTTCAAACAATACATAAGTTAATTACCTATTGCTTAGACTCAATCTTGTTACTGGTAGGCTTCGTGGTTAGGTTGGATATTATTGAAGAATGGAACACAAAACATGATCTCCCAACCATAATCAGTCCAAGCGGTACAACACTTGCGCTAAAAGATTTTTTGGGTTTGCAGAAACTGAATCCCATTTAAAAAAAAATTATAATAATAAAAAAATACACCACAATATGATAAATATGTTACCGAGAGAGGTTCACTGCGGTGGTATTTATAAAAAAGGTTACCTGGCGTTGACAAAATTCCATTTTTCCACGTCCAGTGCATCCATACCGACATACATGAAGATAATGATTTCGACTATCAATGACATTGTTGCAAAAGCATGTCTGCAATCCAAGAAGCTAAATTTAGTACTTATATCAAAATATAAATATAATATTTTCTTGGTATAAGGTGGGTTGTGTGACCTGAAAACATCTCTTTAACTATAATAGAATGAATTTTTTAATGACTACTAAAAAAAACTAAATCACAATAATGAACTAACTTTTTTAGATAGTAATTTTGGAGTACCACTTTAGATAAAATTTGACCCGTATCCTTTTCATTAAATCTTATAGTATAACCCATTTGACCCATTAGAGATAGACATAGACAAAATCAGCCCATTTATAGACAAATTGGTCAAAACTTGTCACCACTAATTAAATGCCAAAATACACTATAGAATACTTACTTCAGCTAACATGTAGTAAAGGTAAAGCATGAGTATCATAACAGGGAGTTAACGATCAGTTGAATTCCTAACATACCTACGACCCATCTGATACTATGTGTATTTGCCACTTGTGGTGCTATGGCCAGTCAAGGGAGATATGAATGTTATTTGAGCATCACTTGTGATATTGCCTTGTAAAGACTTTAAAGTCTCGACTATATCAGTCATTAATGGTCTTGCTTTACGGTTGTGGCTTAAGCAGTAGTATGCTAAGTTTCAAGCTTTTTTAGCTGCTCTCATGGAGTAATCAGGTGTCAGGTTTACAATAAACAATGCAGGTTGCAATTTAGACTTAATCTTATGAATAGGTAGATTTCAGTTGTGTTCTATGTTACATGGGTAAAATCAAAAGTTGTAACAGAAATAGAAATAGGTTGGGCGTTTTCCAAACTCTAGTTGTGTCGATATATTGAGCTCTACATCAAACTCTGCAAAATAAAAGAATATAGCCTGGAACACGATGAACAAATTCAATATGAATGAATTTGGTTTATTACAAGAAAAGAATTATGAAAAGTTTTAAATGAGATTTGCATGATTACCTCTCTTAAAAAGTAATCCACCCCATCATTTGTACCGTTTTGAATTGGAGCGTTAGGCACATTATTGACTTCTTCTTAAAAAGAAGGTGGAGGTGAGCTATTTCCATCGTTGGTGCAGGAGCTGGTTCAATTCGTTACCGCTCTAATACCATCTAGTATATCATCAAAAAAAATTAAAACTGAAAATAAACATCTTCTATCAAAGGGTAATGGTAGAAAAGCGTACCACCAAACCCAATATCCATACCGAATGGGTTTGGATCCAAACAATGAGGGTGAGGGCAATGAGTTCACCTATGGAAAAGGCGGTATCGTCATTGAAGTAGGTAGAGAGCTTCTTGACCGCTTAGAATCACTCTTGTTGAATTGATCACACCATGAGCCAACATGTTTGGCTTCATCTGACTACTCCCTAAAGCCACTATGTAGATGGCTACAAAGAATATTAAAGCCTCCACTCCCTTGGCCTCTATGCATTTGTCTCCATCGGTTAGCATGTTGCACTCTGGTAGTTTCAGATGAGGAAGGTGGGCTTGGAGTGATAACAATATAAAGCCCTGATACATATAAAAGAATTATATTATAAATGAACTGAAAGAAAATAACCTAAGCATGCATGGCCATGGGTTAGTGGAGAGAAAATGAACTTACTGAGAGTTCGATAAAGCCAAAAATAAGCATAGTTCAGAAACAACCGAGGTAAGAATCAGATAGGTAGCCACCAAACAGAGAGAGGATGAAGATAGTACCAACGAAGTTTGTTACTATATTCGTTGCTTTCAACAGAGAAAAGTGCATCTCATTTATCGCATATGTTATATATGTTATAAGGTTATTACCAACTGCCGCTATAGCCATTATCTCAAATGCTTGTACCCCTACAACAGTCATACAAAATTATTATCCAACTTCTTATATGTTGATACAAACACAAATTTAAACATCCTTACAATATAGATTGATAATCCATATTTTTTGGGTTTCCTAGTACTAATTCTAGCCTGCTCTATTGTACCATATGCACAAAACAAAATAGCTTAGGCTGGAAAAAATAATACTATAAGCTAGTAAATAAGTTCCTCGCTAAAAAATCCTCAATAATCAGATTAAGAACTATACCATTCCAAACTGAAAACTTTTATGAATTAAAAAACACATTATATAATACACAGAAAAGTAAGTTTTACCTTCATTCGGTCATGTGCAATATCCTAAACACCTTCATCATGGTTTCTATCCTGTTGTGTTTAGCGATGTTTTATAGTTAGCATGGGCAAAAGGATCGAGTGGTTTTATGCTTTTATTATACATGAAGGTCACCTTTTAGTAGTTGTTTAGAATGTAATGGCACAATTTTAGTATGCTAACTCTTGTGTTGAGCGAGACACTCGTCCTAACTTTTTAAAACAAACATCTTTACACTAACCTCTTTATGGCCTTTGGGTGCTTCATCTTTCCTGTTATCTTCTTCAACCCCATTTCGAGCTTGTTGTGACAATCCGTGCTTCAGTCATTTCTCGACACGTTCATGTCTCATTATTTCAACATTTTAGTAAACTTGGTTTACTTGTTTCAAATCGCGTAACACAGGAGGTTTAGCGGCGAATTCATGATCATGACATTCACGTACATTTCATATGGACTATGATTAGTCTACATTTCATTGACATCATGTGCATCTCATTAGTACATGCACGACATTTCATTTCACCCTTCAACGCGTGATTTTTATATTTTATAATTTTTATCGCGTGAGTTTGTATTTTGATTATTTAATCCGTTATTTTCAAAAATGATCCCGAGGTATTTTTAAATTCACATTTAGTTTATAAAAACTATGTTTTTAGTTTTCCTAGTGTTTCACATTTATTTGGTATTTTAATCGTTAAAGATTAATTATTACGTCGTTTTCTTAAAAATCTTACGATAATTATTTTATCACCCGACTTTCACAAGGAAAGTATTTTTACAATTTTTATCACCTCAATACAATCTATTTTGAGCTACTAAAAACTTTCATATACCTTAACTTAACTTAACTTCACTTACTTTTTTTTTTTATTACAAGTTTCAACAAAATATCTACAAGTAACATTTTAAAAAAAAAAAAAAAAATATATAATGGGTAGACAACCTCCCCAAAACCGCCAGGGAGGGAAGTCTTAATTGTGGTATGGTTTTCTTATTACTTGTCTCAAATAATTCATTCACAAGCACAAAAGTCTAACACTCAATAATTTTCACATACTACTCATTTTCTCAAGGTGTAAAAAAATTCATTCTCTTCTCTCTTTTGCTCTCAAGAAACCGGCCACTTCAAGACACCTAAGGGATCAAGAAAATTTTTCAACTTCAAGTGTTTAAACAACCTAGATCATATCCTTTTTCATGGTTTTGAAATAAAAACCAAGGATATTTAAGTAAACCTTTGTTACCTACACCTCTTCATATCACTAGTAAGCATGTTTTTATCATCTTTATGTTTCCTTATCATTTTTATATGTTCCTTATCATTTTTGAAGCTCATGTGCATGTATTGTAGTTTATACCATTTATTTCTTGATTTTTAAGGTTTTATATACTTAATAGTCATCCTATAATTATTCCCAAGTTAATCTTTGGTCTTGATGGTGATTAGGAACCCATGACACCCTAAGAAGGTGTATGGTAGGATTAGATTAGCTTTGGAGTTGATTTGAAGGGATTAGAATAGGTTTTGTCCGAGAAAACTATTTTAAGTAAACTATACTTTGTAATCTGTCCTTAAAATGAAATTCTGGAAAAACCCACTGATGGTACGACCCTTTGGCCTTGATTTTTAGAAAATATACTTTAAAACGAATCCGTGGCCGCTTGAACGGATAAAAACGGAGTTATAACGAAGCCGTGGTGAATTTTTAAAGTTTGACACCGACACGTATTATTTTCTGAAATTGGCAGCATGCAGTTTTTGTATATTTCGGGTCAAAAACGAGCCTTAAGCTTCACAAATTATTTCGACTTCTCAAAAATATATTAGTTTACTTCGATACGAAGCTAAGGACATATTTTACGTAGAAAACGGAGTTAAAACGACAAATATATGGCCATTTTCATAAAGTTGCCGTAAGTATTAATTTACGAAAATTATATTATTTTGACGTAACAAGTATTTCACTAGCTATATCGTCCATGTTTGCGGTTTTACCCATGATGCAAAACTTTTTATGATGAAGTGTCTTCTAGTAAAATCAAGTTCATCGGCCATATTTTTCAAAACAAAAAGCCGTTTGTCAAGCGGAGTCATAGTGATTTATTTACTGGATGTTCAAACATTGGCGAAACTCATTTTACGCACAACATTAGCAAAATCACCAACTTTAGCCTTTAATATCTTTATGATCGAGACCTTTTGAGCGAAAACTCCTGAACTGAAACTTTTAGATATCGATACAAACTTTCCAAAACCGTCGAGTTCGTTTCTCTAACGGTCGACGTACACCATTTTCGACCACTTTTACGAGTCATTTTGTTGATTTCATGGTTTTTCCGGCGACATTGTTTTGCGACGAAAATGGTAATTTCACCAAAAATCATTATAAAACCATTGTAGGATGACATTTGACGTAAAACATGTAAAGTCATTTTGAAGGGTTAAGGCGTCAAAAGAGTATTTTCGACGACGGTAACATTTTCAAAAAAACCCGTAAATGGTATAAATAACATCTGAAGTGCATGCATAGCATTACATTGAAATTCATGACATATCATATCATTGATAATAGGTCCGGTTGACGATCATTATAAACCTCGGTGTACTCACTATTGCCGTTATTTCGGTTTATCCAAGTGAGTTTTCATAGCCCCGTTTTACATGCTTCGATTATTTTCAAACCACGGGAGAATACATTGCACTACATTTTATGCGATACCAAGTATGTTAAATTCATTACATTGCTTAAGTTACCACATATGCCAATTTGAAAGTCCCCATTACTTGAACATGAACCGTTAATCTTGGAGAGCGAGGATGAGTGGATAGATCTATCGGTGGCGCCTCCATCCGGGTTGGTGAATCGACCAAGTGAGCGGATGCATTTCATTTGATTACATTACGGAGTTGTCGGCAAACACTCTGCGAGGGCATACATTATTGAATTGTCTAGTTTCGGGGTCATGGGCTTAGAGCAATTGTAACATTATTTTACGTGACTTGATTGTCATGCATGGTCTATACTTGTGTAGTCGTATAAAACATTAACATAAACCTATGATTTCTCACCAACATTATTGTTGGCGTTTTTAGCAATGTATTTTCGAATGGCGAGGCACGTTCTTCATGACATGGTTTAGGGACCTATATTTTGAGTCATGGCGTCGACTTACATTATGTACATTATGGCTCTTTATTTCAAAACATCGTTTGGATTTGTAACTTATTTGTATTTCCTTAAACTTGTTAAACCTTTTGGGACCGATGTTGTACTCGATTGTTTTTATGAAATATCCAACGATGTGTTTTTAAAGCGACACTTTAAGTCGTTCAATATAAGCGTGATGTGGTGCTATGACGATCAATGCCCCGAGAATTCCATTCATTGCAAAGCAGTAAATTGGGGTGTGACACTTGTGTTTATCATTCACACACCTTGATTTCACTTCATGGACATTAGCTCCAAAATCAATGGTACCACCGACTCGGACTTCTAACGGAAGATTTATCTTCTTGTTGTTCTACCCTTCTTTCAACACCACCCAAAGGCGTTGGCGCGTACTAATTCTGAAAGGTTGGCTTGGACCAAATTGTGGTGGTCTCGCTTAGGTGCCATACACCGCAGACCCGGATGATTGAGGGAATTCTTGATCGCGACCTCTTTGAATTGGCATAGCTTGTCTTCTCGCAAAGCTTTGAGATGACTGAGGTGGCATTCCATTTGGAGGAGGTTGAGCAAAACCAATAGTTACTTTCTTTGGCTCATGTGTTTTTGCTGGATAAATTTTTAAACCCTTTAAGCTAGCAAATGGAGAATGTTGATATGAAAGTAGTTCCACTGATGGTGTACACCAGATACAACGTAAAATAATGTGATCCCGCATATTATGTTGGGATCCTTCCAACACAAACTAAAAATAACACAATTTAAGATGTTTACCTTCAATGCAGACCTAATTAGAAGAATATCAGTGTTATCGTTGATGCATAACTGACTTTGAATTTGTGAAATACAATGATAAGAGTAATGAAATACATATATAGGCATATCCATATAGCTCAATATTTATAACCTTTGCCTCAAGCGTAAATTTGTAAATTAAATATCAATTAAATTTCACATATCTAATTAGTGAAACTAATATCTAACCCAATCATACTCATCGTGGAAGGTGGGAAATTAGGTGTCGGGTTGGGTTGTTAGGTTGGTATCACCCAAATTGAACCTTTGTCTAATTCTATCAAAACCGAAGCTTGATCCAAATATTTGTTTATCTAGTGGGTCAAACCGGTTAATGGGTCAAGACGGGATGTAAATAGGTTGGCAATGTCAAAGGCGTAAGCGGTTGGAAGTTAAACTGTTTATAAACCATAAGTAGGGAACCCATGTATGGCACAAGCACTTAACCCTAACTTTTGTGTGTGGCCCGTGTAGCATTTACGTATAAAAGCTAAGATGTAGAATAATAAGCCAAATTACTTATGAGCGGTCGAATAGAAACAATTATATTATCACTCCTAAGCGCAATCCCAAACACCCTAATAATTAATGTTATCTTTGTTGTGGCACCATCGATCAACACAAATGTTTTGATAACACATGACCTACTAATCACTATATTAGTTAATCGACTCTTTATCAAAAGCATTTTTCTATCGGCTAACAAAAGATGACACGCCACAAAAATTAGGCATTCTCGATAAGTTGGAAATGGATAAATATTCATTCTCTTTCTAGTAAGTTAAGCCTCGTAATTTTTATATTGTGTAGAAAAAGCTTGAAGGGCCTAAAAGTATGCAAAATATGATTTGATTAACAATCCATGATCCACTTTATTCCTGCTTCAGTTAAAGTATTTCCATTGATATTCCAAAATAGTGTAACAACCGAATATAATATACATAAAATGGTGGTAACGCAATATAAGCATGGTCACGTGATAAATGAATATCAAAGCCACTAACAAAGAGCTAATGTTTTCAAATAAACGAATGACTAAGAACGCAGATTGGCATATAATATACATAAAATGGTGGTATCGCAATATAAGCATGGTCACGTGATAAAAGAATATCAAAGCCACTAACAAAGAGCTAATGTTTTCAAATAAGCGAATGATGAGAACAGCAGATTAGCGGACCAATATGATTGTATGGTACCTATCGAGAATCATAGCCAATTCTAAGTTGGCGTCACATTGTTTGTTAGCCATCGGATCGTCGTGTTTTACGAGCGGTGATCAACATCCACTTTCCTTTTACCTTATCGGAAAATATGACTGAATCCTTTTCCCAAATATATTCATGTCGAGTTATTCAATGAGCGACTCATAATAAAGGCATTGTTCTCTTACCCACTCCGGGACTCGGACCATTTGCGACATTTGAAAGCCCATAACCCATTGTGTATCAGATAATTTTTTAGCCTTTGTGCGCGCAGACCTATCAATGGCAGCATCACAGAAAAAACCAAAAACACCTAATATTAAGAAAACACAACCGATAAAATCATGGAAAAATGCAATATCGTACCTTGATTCATTAGTAGTAATGCGACTCCAGTATCTATGATCATCAAAATTAGTTATCTAGACCACTGAAATATAGCGACATAGAAGGCTTTCCTGTACCTTTAAATCAAACAAAACTTTCTAAAAAATATAAAAATTCAAATGAATAACCCCCATTATCATCAACTGATTTCAATTCAACATACAAGTGAATAACCCCCATTATCATCAACTGATTTCAATTCAACATAAGATCAAGTTAAAGATTTAAAACATCTAACAAAGTCGCACACTTTACCCAGCTATGCACTGTTTTTATCCCATAGCCAGTCCTTCACAAATCTATAAACAGATGGCGTGATCACTTGAGGCAAAAGTGAACCTATCAAAGTCTAGAAAAGCACAATTATAGCTTCAATAGTTAGCTATAAAGTAATTATTAACAATTTCCCATTTAAAAAATGGGACATCTAATATCTCTACATTATAATGCATCAGTAGTTACCTTACAGATGCTCACATGGATTCTGAATAAGAATTTAAACATACATATCTCAATGTCTGTAAAAACAAAAACACAAATCAAATGGACAAATAAAAGTTCTAACCTTGTATGCACCCTGCTATTCTCAAACTGCACACACAAAAAAAAGATCAATGTGAGAGAATTGAGTAAAAAGAAGGATCAGGAAAAGATAAATTAGGGTTTGGAGAAAAAGTATATTATGCATGAATCGAGATTTCTTTTTACGTGAGATAAGGGTTTTAAGGAAAAAAACGTATTAATATTATGTTGAACATTATATTTATGGCTTTCCAGGATATAGCACAAAAATTAAGATGCTCTAGTGGTAAGAGTAATTATTAATGTATCAATACATCCTAGGTTCGAATCCTGCACATATAATTTTGAAATTAATTTAATCCGAAATTAACTAAATACGAATTTAATCAATTATTTTAATACGAATTTTAATTAATCAAAATTATGCTTAGGTGGCCTTGTGCTTAGGTGGAAATATGACTTGGCATTATGGGATGCCAAGTGGCATTTTATGTGGCATGCCTCCTCTTATATATAATGTATAGATATATATATATATAGAGAGAGAGAGAGAGAGAGAGAGTTAGGATCAAATACGAAGGAATAAGAAGAATTATAACCGCAAATCCGAGATGCACCGACCTAAATTAGATGCATACATATAATCTTAGATGCATTATAACGCACCATAGTGTGTTTTCTAGCTTTTAATCAGATGCATATAAGTATATTAGATGCATTTCATGATTTCTCTTGTTTTTTGTTCCTCTACACGTGCCAAAATCATGAAAATCAATTTGCACCATCTATACATCAAATTAACTTTCGAAACTCAAGATGTTGCATCTATATGAATAGAAATGCATCTAATGCAAGTCGTTGCATCCCAAATGCGTGGTTTTGGTCACTTCTCATCACTTCTTATTTTAATTTACTTCTCACTGTATCCCTACTATGTATGTATATATATATATATATTGTATTTTTCTCATTCATGTAATAAGGGTTTTTAGCCCCATTAACTTCTTTGTTTTATTGAAGATAAGTTATTTAATCGTTAATCATTACAATATGTCTATGTGTGTGTGTGATTATTTGTTTATCTTCTCTTCTATTTATGTTGCTAGGCTAAATTTATTAGTGTTTACTTATATTTGAATGAAAGCTAGTTATTGATTATTGATTGTCGTCTCTTGTTTTGATTAGTTGTTATTGCGTTAGGAGTAGGAAAAATGGCTAGATCTTAGGATATTTGCTTGAACGTCCGACTAAACGCCCCGCTACATAGTGTTAGTGTGTTGTTCCTTGTATTTAATGCTTGCTTTGCGTTCGCTGACATCGTTGTATTTAATACTTGCTTTGCGTTAGTTGTATTTAATGTTAGTGTATGGAAGATAAGTTATTAAATCCTTAATCATTAGTGTAACACCCCGACTCGACAAGGGTAAAGGAATCACAAGTAATGGTGTCATATCAAAGCAAACATAAATATCCAAAAGAAGTCTTAACATAAATGTTGAAATAATTCAAGTCAAAATGACTTCAATACATTGGTCTCAGCGGAAAAATAAACTCCAAATGAAATATCTGAAATATAAAGTCTTAAATGGCATCATAAGATCAAAGCTAAATATCTCTAAGGTAAGTCCACTCAAGCACTCATCCCAAAGCGAAACCCGGCTCAATGCTTAGATACACCAGCGGAAGAAAAGAAATGCGGTGAGCTTCAAAATCGGTGAGCAGGATATACAAGCAAAAGCGAATACTAAACGAAACGAATACGAAATAAAGTGAAAGAAAGATAGCAAAATCATAATCATTTTAGCATATAAATCAAAATAATAGAATAAGTTTATAGCTAACTACCTCGAGCCCGCAGACACATATGCCATAACATAATCATATTCATATTCATAATCACACAAGGCAACATTTGTAGGGAGACCTACGGAGTTATGAAGGGCGTGCATGCCTTGACATCAATCATCGGATAACATACAACATATAACATATAGTATATAACATGTAACGAGATCTAGGATGCACCCATCGCCCTTAAACATATATTCATAATATAGTATAACTTGAGCTCATAACGGATATGAGATAAGGGCGTGGCGAGACTTCACTCTCGCCCTAAAGTCATGTCGGAAGTGCATCAACGACACGGACATGGAACCCCATGACTAGTTATTATTTTGGCTGGTGTCAAACTATCTTAGGTCAAATTAGAATGTCAAAGCGACATAGATCATACTTTATCGAAGATTAAATCATGTTTTCAAAGTCAAAGTTTTCATATCATATAGTTCAAAATCAAATGTTTTATGATTCAAAATAAAGTTAGGATAAACATGACTCAAATAACAAAATAGGGTTCATAGCAAAGGCTTAGGAAATCCTAATATAAAAGCTAACGAAAAGCGTTATAAAGAACCTTCTTTGAAAAGGTCGGAATATCATACCTTATTCCAAAGCAAATGATCGGCGAAACACGGAAAGCAAAGGATTACTCCTTCTTCACGAACCTATACACATTAGCTATCAGTACATGTTATTTATGATTCCATAATCGTCGAAATGATCTTTTAATATTTGGTGTTCATACTTAATGTATTTAATGATCTTAATACTTTAGGGTTTTATAATTAAATGAGACTTAAGTGTTTTATAAACAATATCGTAGATTAAGGTTCATTATGTCATTTATTAAAGTTTAGGGTTAAATGTGAAAATAGTTTAAGCGTCATAACTCACACATGAAATAGCAATTAATATACTTAGCTTCAAACCTAATCGACTCTCATTTATGTTCTAGGGTTTTCTCATTACTGTAATATCATATTAATGTGCATTTACTTTATATATTACGTCAATAAATAACTCGTTACTTAACCTAACACGCCATGAAAACAATCTTTCCTTTTATGTTTCACCTTGCACGTTTATGATTTTATGTGACATACAAGTTACTTATTACTCGGATTAATTACACATTTACTCATTTACAAGTTCACTCGAGTTATAATGCACGCATATGAGACACGGTTCACAAACCATTAGGGTTTGGCATACCTTATTCGGTTCACATATCAAGCTAGGGTTTTACGTTTACATGACCTCTTACTTATTTAATACACTTTCAAAACTCATTATGTGGTTCGGTTCAATCTAGGGTTTCGGCTACGATACTCTACGCAAGTCCTAGCTCGTCTAAGCACTTTACATATTCAAGTTATTAAGTTTTACACCTTGGCCGAACATATACATGGTTGGTTTTAATACACATGGTTCGGTTCCTATATAACTCGACATATTCATGATCGATTCAATAATACTTATTACGTACATAGCTCTTTAATACTTATAAGGTTTAAATTGTATGGTTTGTTCTTGTTTGGACTCACACGGCCACAAAAACAAAAGCAAACCTCGACTAAACAAAACATATTACAATATATTAACGTAAGGTACATCAAAGAAAGACGAGAACATGTTATACCTTAACTTGGTTGAAGCAAAACTCGACACCAATGGGTGCTATGGTTCGGCGAATGGAGCAAAGAAAGAAAAGAGGCAAAAACTAAACTAGGGTTTCACTTTTGAGTTTATGTGTTATATTTATAGTAGTAGTAATTTGGTTTAGGGCTTTAGGAGGTGCATGGGCTCGGCTTGGTCAACCGAACACAACCAAACGCACACCCATATGGGCTTCGCTCTTGATCCATCGAACAAAACAAAGCGCCTCGTGGGTTCTTCCTTGGGCTCTCGGCTTAGCACAAAAAAGCGAAGCAGGCCCATCCAACGACAGCCCAATCATAATAGCGACGTTTAAATCTTCGTCGTACCAAAATCGATCCGTAACTTATTCGTTAAGTTTTATTATTCGTAAGTTAGGTTTTTAATTTCGTTAAATGATTATAAACGTATTTTATAATTTTTGATTCCAAGGGTATTTTAGTCTTTATATATGTTTTAGATTTTGGGTTTTACAATTCTTCCCTCAAAGAAAAATTTTCGTCCTTGAAAATTGAAATGAAATAAACAGCGAAATGAGAACATACCAAACTATTCAAAGAAATGAGGATAACTAACTTCATCGACTCCTCGGTTTCCCAGTAGCCTCACGTTCCGGATGATTTTTCCAAAGAATCTTAACGAGCGGAATAACTTTATTTCTCATGACTCTTTCTTGTCTTTCTAAAATAACTTCCGGTTCTTGAGATAAAGACATATCGGATTGAATTTGATCAAGCGGATAAGAACAGCGTGTAACGGATGATAGTTGTATCCCTTAGGGTGATACATGGAAAGCGTCATGAACATGCGATAGCGGGGCGGAAGTGCTAATCGATCTGAAACTTCTCCTATCGTTCTAGAATTTCAAACGGACCGATAAATCGAGGTGAGCTTGCCTTGATTCAAACGTTTCACACCTATAAGCGGTGAAACTTTCATAAATACGATCTCCAACCCGAAATTCTAAATCACGGCGATGCTTGTCGGCATAACTCTTCGCGAGACCTAGCTTCCTTCAAATTTTCTCTAACATGACTACTTTCTCATTAGTAATCTCAATCATTTCCGGACCTTCAATTAAGCGCTCACCTACTTCATCCCAACAAGTAGGTGCTCTACATTCCTTCCATAAAGAAGTTCAAATGGTGCCGCCTTAATGCTAGCATGCTAGTTGTTGTTATATGCAAACTCTACTAAACATAAATATTCATCCCAAGCTGCCGGTCCATTCTAAAGCACAAGCCCTTAGCATATCCTCTAAGGTCCGAATAGTCCTCTCGACCGACCATCGTTTGAGGATGAAATGCGATACTAAAATTAAGTCGAGCACCCCAAGCTTTTGCAAACCTTTCGTAAAGCGAAGTAAGCGCGGATCTCTGTCGGACACAATAGATCTTGGGAGTACCATGAAGTCTAACGATCTCTTCTTTGAATAATCTCCTTGATCTCCCGATACCAAAATCCTTTCGATTGGTAGGAAATGAGCGATTTGGTTGGTCGATCAACAACTACCCAAATCGCATCATGCTTCCAGAGTAAGAGGTAGTCCATCGCAAAATCCATAGATATCTTATCCCACTTCCATGTTGGAATATCCAATGGTCAGTAACGATCCACTAGCCCTTTGATGTTCAATCTTAACTTCCGACAAATCATACACCTCGACACAAACGTCGCCACATCTTGCTTCATGCCATTCCACCAAAATCTTGCTTCAAATCCTTATACATCTTGGTAGAACAGGGATGGATAGTGAAAGGAGAACTATGAGCTTGGTCATAACTTTCTCACGAAGTACACGATCATTAGGAACACAAAGCCTGTCTGCATACCATATAATACGTCATTATCAACCTTAAACTCCAAATCCTTACCTTCTTCAACATTTTGCGCCACGGCCCACAACCACCATCATCTTTCGAGGCTTCTTTAATTTGCAGTATAAGGTTCGACTCACGCTTCATACTAGCCCGGTATCCATCAAAACCTAGTACACAACTCAACATCGAAACTCTAAGTCTCGAAGAATCCTAGGTTCGATCTCGATACTTGCAAGAATGCACGATTTAGGCTAATCGTCAAACAACTTACATTAGCCTTACGGATGGTCTTGAATGTTGGTGTCATAATCCTTAAAGTTCTAACCATCTTCTTTGTCTCATATTAAGTTCATACGGTGAAAATATACTTGAGACTCTTATGATCGATGAATATATCACGCCTCTCCATACAAGTAATGTCTCCGGATCTTCAACGCGAACACCATTGCGGCTAACTCAAGGTCATGAGTTGGGTAATTCTCCTCATAAGGTTTTAGGCGCCTCGAAGCATAATATTTATTACCTTTCCATGTTGCATCAAAACACGGCTAATCCTTTCTTAGATGCATCCTTGTAAATTTGAAATCCTCGAACCGGATGGAAGAGTCAAAATAGGGCGGACACCAATCTCGTTTCAACTCTTCAAAACTCTTCTCTCGTTCATCCGTCCATACAAACTTTTCACCTTTCCTCATCAGTTGGGTTGGGGTAGAGCTAGCGAGAGAAACCTTCAACAAAGCGTCGGTAGTAACGGCCAGTCCTAGAAAACTCACGACCTCGGTCAACATCGTGAAGTCTTGGCCATTTGGTGATAGCCTCAACTTTAGACGGATCCATGGTGATACCATCAAGCGATACAATATGACCAAGGAAGCGACTTGTCTTAACCAAAACTCGCACGAAAATTTGGCGTACAACTTCTTAACCTCAAAATCTCCAAAACTATCAGGAGATGTTCTTCATGCTCTTCTTGGACTTGGAGTAAACTAAAATGTCGTCGATGAAAATGATAGCGAATCTATCGGTAACTCATGGAAAACACGATTCATTAGGTCCATAAACACGGTGGGCGCATTTGTCAAACCAAAAGGCATAACGAAATTCATAATGACCATATCCCAGTACAAAGCGGTCTTAGGAACATCTTGCTCCTTCTGCGTGGTGATGATAACCATACCTCGGATCAATCTTGAAAGAACTTAGCTCCTTGCGATTGATCAAACAAATCATCAATCTGCTGCGAGAGGATATGATTCTGAATGGTATACGATTGAGTTCACGGTAGTCGATACATAGGCGCGTGCTTCCATCCTTCTTCTTTACAAACAAAGCAGTGCACCCATGGAGAAACCTTGGGTCGAATAAATCCATTTTCTATCATCTCTTGCCATTTGTTCCTTGACTCCTTGATTCTCGGTGCCATACGATCACGGGCCTTGAAATCAGTTCGGCACGAATTAACTCAATGCTAAACTCAACTTCTCTAGGCGGGGAAGACCGGGGAGTTCATCGGGAAAAGCGTCGGTGGTCGCAAACAACGAAAGATTTTCAATGTTAGGACTCTCCAAAGATGTGTCTTAAAAGATGCCGAAAACCTTGGCATCCATGAGCAATCATGATCCGTGCCTTCATGCATGCGAAATGAGTTTATGATTTGAGAGGTTGAGAACCATGATAAGCAATTCGGGATGTTTCGTCTCCAAGATCAGTTCTAGCATGACAATCAATTGAAGCTCTATGATAAGCCAACCAATCCATGCCTAGAATGATATCAAAGTCGACCATATCGAGAGGATACAGATTTGCAGCGAATCGATCATCAAAATGAAAGGACATAACGTATTTGTGATCAATGATCATGTGGTTTTTCATAGGCGTAGAAATCGATAAGTGATTTGTTAATGGTTTGGGCTTCATATTAAGTTTCTTAGCAAATGTGATAGATATGATGGAGTGTGTGGCACGGTATCAAATAAAGCGAAGAGAATAATCATCAATGAAAAGAGTGCACGTAATGGTACGAAGTGCGCTCGCTCCTAATTTGGTAGTAGCATAAACACGTCCGGTGGTGATCGGCGACTTGATGTAGTTTCGAGAATCGGCGGGTTCTTCTTAGGGCGATCTTTGATCTTGTGAGTGGTGGAGCCACAAGCAAAAACAACCACGGTGGCCTTGAAACACGATCCGGATGAGCCTTTCCACAAGTAATGCGAGATAGGTGGGGAGGCGAAACTTGATCGTCCTTCTTGACTGAAGATCTGAAGCACGACCACGATTTGATCCTCGGTGGTGATCCTTGTTATGTGGCAGTTATTATTACCTTGGTTACGGCGATCATTTCCATTCCTCGGCATTTCTATTATCTTGACTCCTCGTCTCGGCGCGAGTCAACATTCCTTCATGTTGACCCGTGATCATAACTCCTATCCACTTGACTCCTCGAGATCGTAACTCCTACGAATTTCCTTATAATCATTGCCTTGAGTCCTACCTTGAATCCGATCACCATCACGATTCACATTGTTGGAACGAAACCTCATGAAAGATCTCAATGTTACATTTGCGTCATTGCGGCGACACATTCTCATACTCAATATTAGCGATTGGGTCCAACACCACTTCTTGGTCCCCCAAAGTAGCTTAACAGCGCCTACCATCTCCGTGAATCGTTCCAAAACTTGACCTCATAAACCTACTCATGTACTCATTGGGTTCTCATGATCAAGCTGGTAGATTGCACGGTAATCCCTCTCATACTAGGCAGGCTGCTTTCGGCATCCGGAAGTAACGGTTATAGAAGATAGTCCAAACTCGGTCCAGTACAATGTGACAAAAGCATCTCCTCCTCTTGCTTGTTTGAGTGCCTTCCACCAATTCAAAGCATCACCTTCCAACTTAAAGGCGATGACAGTCTTAAACCCGTCTCCTCAACCCGATTGCTTCAAATAGCTTCTCAATATGGTGATCCGGTCCTCGGCCTCGGTGGGAATGCGGCGGTGCTCAAAGCGAAGAGGCTTGAGCTTCAAAAGCGCTCGAGCCAAGTGTGAATGCCGACGGGTTGATTTCCTCCACTACCCGGCACCGATCGATATGAGAATGTTGTTGATCACTGTTCCATCATCTCGGTGTAGTAAGACCCGGAAAAAGTGTTGAGAGCATTAGCAATCGCAGCATCAATGTTAATAGCATCATCGTCTCCATCCAAGGCTCTGGGTAGTACGAGTTCGAACCATCGAGCGATATTCAAACGATTAGCAAAATGAACAAAGGTGAGATACTGAAATGGAAGTCTGGGAAGGAATCCTAAAGTCTACCCAAATCCTCACAAGTCGAATCCTAAGCTCTAAGGGTCTCAAAATCTAGGCTCCGTATGTCACAGGTCCGACTCTAAGTCGTAAACATGGGCTCACGATGCCATAAATTGTAACACCCATGACCGACAAGGGTAAAGGAATCACAAGTAATGGTGTCATATCAAAGCAAACATAAATATCAAAAGAAGTCTTAACATAAATATTGAAATAATTCAAGTCAAAATGACTTCAATACATAGGTCAATGGAAAAATAAACTCCAGAATGAAATATAAAATATAAAGTCTTAAATGTCATCATAAGATCAAAGCTAAATATCTCTAAGGTAAGTCCACTCGGCACTCATCCCAAAGCAAAACCCAGCTCAATGCTTAGATACCGCGCCGGAAGAAAGAAATGCGGTGAGCTTCAAAAGCCCGGTGAGCAGATATACAAGCAAAGCGAATTCGAAAGCGAAAGCGAATACGAAATAAAGTGAAAGAAAGATAGCAAAATCATAATCATTTCACATATAAATCAAAATAATAGAATAAGTTTATAGCTAACTACCTCGAGCCAGACACATATGCCATAACATAATCTTATTCATATTCATAATCACAAAGCAACATTTGTAGGGAGACCTACGAGTTATGAAGGGCGTGCATGCACGCAACATCAATCATCGGATAACATCTGACATATAACATATAGTATATAACATATAACAGATCTAGGATGCACCCATCCTTGTGAAACATATATTGATAATATAATATAACTTGAGCTCATAACGGATAACGAGATAGCAGACGTGGCAGAACTTCACCTCTCTTGCCCTAGAGTCATGTCAGTGCATCAACGACACGGACATGGAACCCCATGACTAGTTATTATTTTTGCTCGGGTGTCAAACTATCTTAGGTCAAATTAGAATGTCCAAGCCGACATAGATCATACTTTATCGAAGATTAAATCATGTTTTCAAAGTCAAAGTTTTCATATCATATAGTTCAAAATCAAATGTTTTATGATTCAAAAATCAAGTTCGAGATAAGCAATGACTCAAATAACAAAATAGGGTTCATAGCAAAGGCTTAGGAAATCTAATATAAAAGCTAATGAAAAGAAAAGCGTTATAAGGAACCTTCTTGAAAAGGTCGAATATACATACCTTATTCAAAGCAAATGATCGGCGAGTAAACACGGAAAGCAAAGGATTACTCCTTCTTCACGTAACCTATACACATTAACGATCGTATATGTTATTTATGATTCCATAATCATCGAAATGATCTTTTAATATTTGGTGTTCATACTTAATGTATTTAATGATCTTAATACTTTAGGGTTTTATAATTAAATGAGACTTAAGTGTTTTATAAACAATATAAATAGATTAAGGTTCATTATGTCATTTATTAAAGTTTAGGGTTTTTTTGGGTAAAGGGGTAATCCTGCACCTGGTAAATATATTAACCAAATAAGCGTTTAAGTACAATGGATATGAGTGAAATCCCATATCTCGACCTTACATAGGCAAAAAGCTTACATAACAAGAAACTTCCAATTCTCTAAACAAGAAAACAAACCACTACTCAAATGATATTATATGACACAACACTAACATTACTTCCTAGGACCTTGAAGCGTTGTGCCATACATGGCATTAAAGGAATCCAAATTCACGGAAGATCACGAACTGTTTGATAGTCTTCAAAGTCATAATCATCATACTCATCTTCAAATTCTTGGCCCCACCAAAAATATTAGCGAGACTCATCAAATGGGTTGCAACAACCTCATCTTCATAATCGAGACACCACAATCTGCCCACTTTAGAAAAAGGGTTAACTCTCTTAGTAAGAGGTGAAGCGGAATAGGAAGACCATCATCATCCACGAGAGTAGCTTTCCCATCAATAATTAGCTTTTCAACTTACCAATCTTCTCGACTATGGAGTAGAACCACCATACATGGTTCCCATTGAATCATTCACAAGCTTGGCCGAAGAAGTCCTAGTCTCAGGAGACTTAGGCGCCTCCAATCTGAGTCCGCCCGAGATCCATCAATACCGCTTCTCTTAATAGTAGAAGAAGGCGTCCCGGTCATGTCCTTGTTATTAGAAGAATCATCCACATTACATTCATCTTCCACCTCAAGAGTCCCAAAAGCGTTAGGCGTAGTAATCGGTGTATCTTTAGCATTACCACTAGCGGTTCCGGTGTCTTCGTCTTTGCAACATATACACTTCCTAGGTGCAAATCTAGGACCACTACCCATATTAATACCACCAGGTCATCTTCATACCTTTAGGTTTGGCTTCCGGTCTGCACCACCTTAAAACCATCGTCGGTTTAGGTCACCTTTGAGTGGGAGGAGCATCATTATGCTCCTTAATACTCTTAGGACAACAAGCGTTATCATGCCCGAACACTTTACATTCCACACAATGTGGCGCTTCCATTCATATTCCACCTTTATACTTGAGTAGTAAACCGGTATCATCCTTATTGGGATCGCCATAGTCACCACATGTTTAAGCTCAACTTCGGATGATAACTCCACAAGAGCACGAGCAAAACTAATGCGACCCCATGAATCAACACACATGGAGCTAGTAAAAGCATCTAGCATAATCCGCTTACCCACCGAAAGTAGCAATTAAGCTCAACCCATCTTCCTAGTATGCAAGTAATGGCACATTATGCAATTTAATCCAAGCGGAACTTTAGTTACCTCACTTTTAGAACAATAGCACATCGAGAGTCCATTTAGTGAGAATGAGAGGAGAATTGCGAATAATCCATGGGCCCCGTTGAAGAACACTCTCAACACCCTCTTTAGAATCGAATTTAAAGAGAAAACACCATCATCATTCTTCATTAGTTTCTTAAACCCAAACTTACCCCATGTATTGGTGGCGTAGTTCGTAACCAAATGAAAAGCAACATTCTTGCCAACAAAGAAGCCAACAAGTGTATTTTCATAACGGTTGAATACACCTTCCATAGCAGCCTTTGGAAGCATCAGATCATGATTTTCAATTCGCGCCTCATTCACCAAGGCACGGAAATTCACTTTCCTAGAGACACGTTCGGATTTAATACACTAGCAAATGACCTTACTTCATTAGTTTCAACGTTAGGACTCAAGTAGAAGCATTCACCATGCTAGGACGAATTCAACACATCGCCAAAAAAAGAAGAAACATTAGTGCTCGAATCCAAACCACCCATGGGCGTATTCCTATAACTTGTATGTTCCATTAATTTTACCCCAAATAGAATCCGAATGAACATCATGCGTGCTAGGGTTAAGACCAACCCTAGCAGACTGATGAGTTACCTCTAAACCACGCTCACCTTGGAGACGTTTAACTAGCTTCCAACTCCCGAATATCAACCCTTTGATACGTAGTTCGTGTCGTGTTTCCACCAACTTGATCGGCCAAGTTGGTGGTCATTTGAAGCCTTCACCAAGAACCACCTTTATCAAGAAACCCCTTTCCATCTCTCTACACCCCACAAACAATACCAAACAAATCGATAACCACAAAGAAGAATCGAAAGACAATCGACTACCAATCAAACCCCAACTAAAAGTTGGGTTTAAACACACCACGCTCAATAACTAACACTGCTCCCATGGTTACGCAATCCAATCGGTAATGAACAAAGCGATTAACCCAAACCCAAAGAAGATCCAAGATATAATAATTCACGTTAAAAGCACTCTTAGATGTATACAATCGAATCTAAAGTAACCCAACAAGTTAGGATTACTATTCAAAATAATAGCAAAAACGATTTTCATTAAAACCCTAAAACGATTCGTAAAATCTAACTAACGAGAGGAAACAAAGCCCCAAGCAAATCAAGGACCAATTAACAATGAAGTTAATGAAGAACAAGATGAGATCGCCGCTAGAATCCAAGGTTATAGCGTAATTGATGAAAAACGATTTGAGTTTTTAGGGTTTTAAGAAATCGCCAAAGGAGAGAATCGTTCAGGGGTTTAACTAGTTTTCTTTTATTAAAGTTTAGGGTTAAATGTGAAAATAGTTTAAACGTCATAACTCACACATGAAATAACGAATTAATATACTTAGCTTCAAACCCTAATCGACTCTCATTTATGTTCTAGGGTTTTCTCATTCTGTTAATATCATATTAATGTGCATTTACTTTATATGTTACGTCAATAAATGACTCGTTACTTAACCTAACACGCCATGAAAACAATCTTTCCTTTTATGTTTCACCTTGCACGTTTATGATTTTATGTGACATACAAGTTACTTATTACTCGGATTAATTACACGTTTACTCATTTACAAGTTCACTCGAGTTATAATGCACGCATATGAGACACGGTTCACAAACCATTAAGGTTTGGCATACCTTATTCGGTTCACATATCAAACTAGGGTTTTACGTTTACATGACCTCTTACTTATTTAATACACTTTCAAAACTCATTATGTGGTTCGGTTCAATCTAGGGTTTCGGCTACGATACTCTACGCAAGTCCTAGCTCGTCTAAGCACTTTACATATTCAAGTTATTAAGTTTTACACCTTGGCCGAACATATACATGGTTCGGTTTTAATACACATGGTTCGGTTCCTATATAACTCGACATATTCATGATCCGATTCAATAATACTTATTACGTACATAGCTCTTTAATACTTATAAGGTTTAAATTGTATGGTTTGTTCTTGTTTGGACTCACACTTTGGTTGGGCCACAAAAGCATAAACCTCAACTAAACAAAACATATTACAATATATTAACGTAAGGTACATCAAAGGAAGACGAGAACATGTTATACCTTAACTTGGTTGAAGCAAAACTCGACACTAATGGGTGCTATGGTTCGGCCGAATGGAGCAAAGAAAGAAAAGAGGCAAAAACTAAACTAGGGTTTCACTTTTGAGTTTATGTGTTATATTTATACTAGTAGTAATTTCGGTTTAGGGCTTTAGGAGGGTGCATGGGCTCGGCTTGGTCCAACCGAACACAACCAAACGCACACCCATATGGGCTTCGGCTCTTGATCCATCGAACAAAACAAACGCCCCTCGTGGGTTCTTCCTTGGGCTCTCGGCTTAGCACAAAAAAAAGAAATGAGCCCATCCAACGAATGGCCCAATCATAATAGCGAACATTTAAATCTTTCGTCGTACCAAAATCGATCACGTAACTTATTCGTTAAGTTTTATTATTCATAAGTTAGGTTTTTAATTTCGTTAAATGATTATAAACATATTTTATAATTTTTGATTCCAAGGGTATTTTAGTCTTTATATATGTTTTAGATTTCCAGGTTTTACAATTACAATATGTCTATGTGTGTGTGTGTGATTATTTGTTTATCTTCTTTTCTATTTATGTTGCTAGGCTAAATTTATTAGTGTTTACTTATATTTGAATGAAAGCTAGTTATTGATTAATGATTGTCGTCTCTTGTTTTGATTAGTTGTTATTGCATTAGGAGTAGGAAAACTGGCTAGATCTTAGGATATTTGCTTGAACGTCCGACTAAACGGCCCGCTACATAGTGTTAGTGTGTTGTTCGTTGTATTTAATGCTTGCTTTGCGTTCGCTGACATCGATATAGACTCGACGAGAACAAAAAGTCATAGTGTTAGGGATTGACAAACCTTAGCGGTTGATATTAAGGAATACAACGCACTAACTAAAATAAGGAAGTGACAATTCGACTAATCAATAGGAGATAAATAGGAAGTAGTGAGATTCTAAGTAAATACATTTTACCTATCATACGAGTTCACCAATTTATCTTTTCTACATATTTAGTTTATTTAGTTTAATTAGTAGTTATAAAACCAAGCTCTTCAAACCTCGAGATTTTACCTTGCTTTCTAAGAATATAAAAATACAAAAATAATCACCCTTCAACCTTAAGACTTACTTCTTCATACATTTGAGCCTACCCAAACTATTCCCCTAGAGAACGATCAATCCCACGTGTCTTACCTATACTACAATACAACGTTTATGTACTCTGCTTAGGTGAATTGTAAAATTTTTTATGTTTACAATTTATCCGCATCATATACATAATGTCTACAATATGATATAAATAGTTATGTTTAAACAAGATCAACATAAAACATATGCCAGTTAAATAAAGTCAAATCCTTTATGTAACAAAAATCTATACAAAATAAGAACTGATATTAGCACATAATGAAAGAAAATATGTAAAAACTCATGCATGCACGAGTATTATAACTACATAAGTATTAAAAATCTAATATAATTTTATAGAAAACTCTTAAACATTACAGAATCATGAATTTATGAATTTTCATAATATTTAACTTCAAAACAAAGTTATTAAAATATTATTATGCGTTATACTATTTCCCCAAACCCCGTGTTACACAGGTTCTAAAACTATTTCGTAATACAACAAAACAAGTGTTAATCTCAACAAGACGGGTCATATGAGTTTGTTATCAATTTAAATTTCAGTTAGTTTTAACATTATTCGGTTTAAACCCAAATTTTTATCCAACTAATTTGGGGTCAACTATTTAACACTTTGTGAGCTTTGGTCACTAAATCGGTGCCACACGATAAATCTTACTGGTGGCAACATTAAAAGACCGGAATATATTTATACTTGTAACATAAATAAATTGTAGCAAGATAAATACCCTATGGTCTGTTCGCTCACTGTTTCAACTTTGGATCCAAACTCCCAAGACTTGTTGGTGTGGAGGAACCAAAATGATGTAGAAATGCAATTATTGGTTGCTACTATTTGGGACACCATAAGACCGACGGGGTGAGGAAGTCGACTGGTATAAGGTGGTGTGGTTTTCTCATTGTATTCCCCGCCATGCCTTTCATCTATGGTTGGTGATCAAGCGACTCAAGATGCATTGAGACAATGAGATGTTAGTGGTGATACTAACTTAAACCTGTTTCTATCCTCTTTGTGAAATGCAATCGGATTCTCACGAAGATTTATTTTTTATTGTACTTTCTCATCTCAGAATTGAGCGCATATGAAGATGTTGGTTGGTTTTACCAAATGTTTCGTCCTCATTGGAAACTATTGTTATTTATCTTGTCCCCATATCCAAGAAACTTCGGCTTGAAGTGTTATTGCAAAGCTTGTGGTTGCGGCTTGTTCTTATTTGATTTGGAAAGAACGAAATCATAGGCTTTTTAAGAAAAGAAGCGATCGAAGGAGCAAGTTCTTGAGAAGTGTCACGTAGATCTATTGCTAATTCTGAGCTAGCTTTTAGTGACACGTATTTAAACCTATTGGGAAACGTTTATAGTATTAGGTTGTATTGAAAATTGTTCACTAAAACTGTGCGCAACTCACAAGTCATAACAACCAAAAACATATACCTACACTTTTCTCAACGAAAACATCTTTAGTCACACTTTTTTTTATTAAGCAACACATAACCCAATGACACTTTTTTGATTTAGTGACAATATATTAACATTAGTGACACTTTGTTTTATAGTGATGTATGTCCGCCCCGACAAGTGTGACCTTGGTATTGGATTGATCAGAACCTTTATATTAGTCATAGATATAAAACGAAGAACTTCAACTTCATAGTAGATTTAGGCTGCGTTTGATAGCCACTTAATCAAATGACTCAGCACTAAAAAAAGAATCGGTAAAAGATATTGGTGTTTGGTCATATTTTTTTTACCTCTTAATCATTCTACTAAGGGTTGGATGACTAAGCACAAACGAGATGCAAAATGATTCAGCAATACAATATTATAGAAATCTAATCTTCAATGGGCCCCTTTTCGAGCTACTTTATAATTTATTTTGTCATAACAATACCGTTATCTGTGTACGTATAGACTTTTATTTTAATGTTTATCTATCTCATTTTCGTTTCTTTATTTCTTTTATCATTCAATTGCGTATTTTGTTTTTATACTTTCTAGCTAGACAATATTTACACAAAATTGTAGACTTATTCATGACATGTACATTACTTGAACAAAGTTGTCGAGTTATACTTATAAGCTAAACAATATTTACCCAAAAATTTAATGTATAAATAATTTATACGATGATAGATATAAACACTTAGTGTAATTTTGAATGTATAATAAATTGAATTTTTTAATTGAAAAATAAATCACACATTCAAAATGTTAGGACTATAATTTATGTCGTCGATTGATGCAGGATTTCCGACCAGGATTTAATATTTATATTTCTCGTCTACCTAAGGTCTACCTAATGCACTAACGAGCAGTGAACCCGATAGTACGTAATATAGAAGGTGGTAAAGCCGAGGTGGTTCCTAAGAGCTATGTAGATGAGGATCCTATTAAGTCTAAGTGTCACTTGTTTTAACTGGTTTGAGGTAGAAATGATTAATTAAACTAAGAAATGAAATAAAACACGTAAAGTAAATAGAGGTTGTGATCAATGGAGAGAAAGTGTGCTAACATAATTAATAATCCTATTATGTAATGTATATGTTTTATTACTTCCAATTGATTCAAGTAGGTTTAAGTCGCTAGGAAAGCATTTGGTCAATTCTTCCTAACCTATCAACAAAGGCTCCTACCCGACGTTAAAGGTCTACCCCTTGGGGAGTCGAGGGTCTTAAGTTACCTAATCCAAGTCATTAAGTACCCTACATGCAAGATTCGAAATAATGAGTGCCCGGGCGCTAGCATCTTAGACACTCATCCCTAACTTCTTAAGTTCATCCGTACAACCGGTGATCATTTGGTTAGTTCGCACAAGAGAGGAAGGGTCGTCAATTGGTCAATTCTTACCTTTCCAAACTCTACCTACCTACTTAGGGCCAATTGGTCAATTCTCTTAAGCAACTAGATACGACCGCATTTCAAAACTACCGAAGCTAGGGTAACTACCATCGAACTATGCATGCATACACTAGAAACATTTATATGGAAGCATGAAAACACAAACAATACATTCAAGGAATCATAACTAGGCTAGCACCAAATGTGCTTAGCCGATCATATTAAACGAAACAATAAATTCAATGTTTAACATAATGAATGACATGAATTAAAGTAAAAGATAGAAATGAGCGCTAATGCTTATTGATATGGGGTGATTCCTCCCTTGGAGATGGCTTTGTATGCTCCGTATGATCTGCTTTTGGAATGCTCTTCACGTTCTCTGCCTTTGAGTTGTGAGTGAATAATGTGAATTTAGGGTTTTGTATGTATAGGCACGATCATAGTTACGGCGTAACTTCAGTTGAGAGTTATGTCGTAACTTAATTATCTTCAAAATATAACTCTCGTTAATTAAACTACGGCATAACAATAGGTAAAGGTTACGCCGTAGTTAGCAGCTCAGCCGTATAGTGGATGTGGGTTATGCCGTAACTTAACTAACTTCAAAACAGAACTCTCATTAAGTAGACTACGACCTAATGCTTGTTGAGAAGTTACGGCGTAGTTGATGGAGGCGCGAAATACTTCATGACCTAGATGATTACGGCGTAACCTTAGTTGGGAGTTATGCAGTGATTGCAAATAAACTAGAAAAACGAGGGCAAATAAGTTCAAGTAATAATTCTACTCTCGTCCTCTCATTTGAGATGTACAAAGTCCCTTTTATACTAAACGTTAAATAAAGGTGAAGATAAAGTAGAATTAGAGCGAGAACTTCCCTGAAATTCGCTCCTAAAAAGAAAGAAGGCTCACGAGGAAAATCGTGCCTTCGTTTAAGCATCTTGAGCAAACTTCGATCCCTGAAATCACAATTAACGAACAAGCATAATTCTAAAAAGAAAAAAAGAAACAAAAATAAACAAAAGAAATCTAACTCACTTTCTTAGGAATCACGGTTGCATTTAGCATATGAAACAAGCCTTTTAAACCACTTGGTGTCCCAAGTGGACGAGTGTAGTCTCGTGAGGGCTTACAAGGAACATACCAACAAAGTTTATTTAAAACTAATACAAGGTTATTGTGCTAATATTGGAAAATTTTAGACTCCAGGGTGAATTACGGCGTAACTATAAGGAGGAGTTACGCCGTAATTTTGGTTAAACCTGGAAATCAACTACTGAGGAGATGTTACAGTATAGAAATGGATGGAGATTACGCCGTAATGGTTGATAAACTGGAGAGAATCAGCTAAAGAGGAGATGTTACGACGAAACCTTAGGAAGAGAGTTACGCCGTAACTTCATAACAGGACAGAACAGATCCCGGTTTTAATCACCGTGATTTCGTCTCCAATTCCTGCAAAAATGTTAAAAAAAACACAAAACCCAACAAACAAAAATAAAAAGAAACAAAAATAAAAGGGACAATTCCGGTCGTCTTCCAAAAGAAAATTTTCTTTATTATCGAGTCTTTAAGTTAGACTCAAAGCCATGGGGCTTTATGGGGGCCTTCGAACTTTGCCATCCTCAATTGCTCTTTTTCCGGAGGAAGGCTGGTCCCAAACAGAAGGAGGGATGTAAGGAGTCATGCAATATCGAGATTCTTGTAGAAAATTTGATTTGGCTCATTCATATCGAAATTTAGACTCGTCATCCCATTTTAAATTAATGGCCCCAAATTAAACCTTTACCTAGTTCTCAAATGAAATTCCCTTGTAGCCGACGTCCTTTCTTTTTTCTTCATTAAAACATGCCCATTCCTTACGTTTGAGCCAGTTGGGATCGGGGAATTCTCATCCATTGCAAACCTTAAAACGAGGATCACACGTAGGCCATGCTTGAGTGGTTCCTCCAGACATCCTAATTGCCGGTTCACAGAAATGGATAGTCCACCCCACATTTTCAAACCAATCGGCCATAATATGGTGCTCCGGAACCAATTTTCCTTAATTATTTTTCCATCTTCGAAACACCACCATACTCTTGCCTCTTTTTTCATTCGCTTTATGAAGAATTGGCCACCTCCATTGCAATGATTGAGAAACGGGGAACACGTTGGTAAAGTTAACTTTGAACCCTCTATCATAGAAGTGATAGGAGCACAACAATGAAGCTTTCCCGTAACTACAGTACCACCCCTTTTTTCTGACACCCTAGGTGAAGTTCGAGCTTCATCGTCTTCCTCGCTATCGTCCCCATCACTAGACTCAGTAACCTGCAAATGACCAAAATACGAAGGGGGAAAATTATCGTTAACATAATCAGAAATATTTGTTGGTTCTTCTTCAGTAACTTCATCTGCCATGCTTGAGCTTATTATTTCATCAGGCTCCCGACACAAAGTTTTATCCATCCTAAACACCACTCTTTCATGATTGTATCCCAGAGAAAGTTTCTTTTCAAAAACCTTGATTCGGGCGCTCGAGGAAGCAAGGAAAGGTCTTCCAAGAATTAGATGTTCTCTTGGGGTGTTCGCCATGTCAATAACCACGAAGTCGGACGGAAAGAGAAACTTATCGATTTTAACCAATACACTTCCCGCAATTCCAATAGGGGTCGCCTTAGTCATATCGGCCATCTTAATTATCATGCTTGTTTTCCAAAGATTAGTTAATCTAAGTTTTTAAATATTGAGAGCGACATGACGTTTACACTAGACCCAAGATCGGCCAATGCTGAAAGATTATGATTACCCACAGAACATGGAAGAACAAACCTATCCATGCAAACCTCCTTATTCGGTAGTTGGCTAGGTATTTCAATTGTCAACTTTGGCTCGACCTCTGGTTCATGGTTACGCCTTAACGCATCACAAGAGTTACGGGATAACTGGTGACTGTCGTCCGATCCGATCCTTGATTCCAATTTAACAAGAGAGGTATGGAAATCATCCGTTGGTGCATTTACCTCTTCTTCAGAAAAGATGGCCTTGCAAACCACCATAGGTTTAATTCCTTTAGGTTCAGTATTACTCTTCTTCATCTCTTCACAGAGTTTTTCCGCCATTGCCTCTAGGTTTTTTTAAAGATGTTTCATGGCTAGAGAGGCTTTTATTTGTATTTTCTTGGAAGCTTTTTAACCACTCATCTTGTTCCTTTTGTCTTTGGGCCGAGACCTCAAGATATTTGTTGATGGTATCCTTGATATTAGATCGTATCTCAAAAGGCCCACGATTGTAATTAGGGGTGTCAAATGGGTCAACCCGACCCGACCCGAACCCGATAAGGCCTTATAAGGTCGGGTTGATTCGGGTCAACTTAGCTTATCGGGTTTATCGGGTCAACCCGATAAACCCGATAGTCTTATAGGGTCGGGTTAGGGTCTTAATTAGTTCATTATCGGGTTATCGGGTTGCCCCGATAAACTCGATAAGCTATAATAACACATTTAAAAATCTAAAGTTATTGAACTAAATTTGTATATCACAGTCCGTAAATTTTATTTAGTAAGCCTACTTTAGAGACAATTTTAATATACATATGCCCTACTGTACTCATGAGCATCATAACAGTTCATACGAATGAATACATCTTAATATATACGTGCCCAGTTCATGTGTGATTTTACTTGTATATTAAAGTTTCTATGTCTAAATGAATGAACACATATGTACTAACGTTTTGTTAGTTAGTTTACTAATTTAATAATCTCATTGTAACATAATTTATTGAGAAATTTACAAAGTTAACGAACTAAGCAAATTGTGAAATAAAATTAACACGTAACCCGATAACCCGATAAACACAACCCGATAACCCGCAACCCGATAGACCCGAACCCGATGGACCCGATACCTTATAGGGTCGGGTTGCGGGTTAGTTTTTATTTTTTCAAAACCCGATAGACCCGACCCGATAAGCCTCAAACCCGACCCGATTGACACCCCTAATTGTAATACGCCGGAGGTCCTCCCCGATATCCGTTACCGTTTTCATTTGACCTTTGGAACGGTCTATTTGCTTCACCATACTTGACCTCTTCGATTTTGCAATCTTCACCATTAAGAGGGCAATTTTTAGTGAGATGACCTCCACCACAACTTTTGCATCCAACTTGAATAGCGGGCACACTTTCTTCGAGCTTTAGCATGTCACGACCAAGAGTTTCAAGTTTATTGGTAATGGCGGCAATACCATCAAAACTTCCGCGTAAACTTTGATGGCTTCCTCCTTCGTGCCACTTTTGAGAATGGGTGGCCATATTTTGTATAGCTTTCAAAGCAAGTGTAGGAGTCATTCCAGGGATCGGCCCCTGAGACTCGAACATTTGCCTTGTAGCAACCCCAATACCCATGTAGAAAATACTGACCTTCTGTTGATTATTGAGGTCATGAGTGGGACATTTGTACAAGAGGTTATTATTCCGATCCCAAGCTTGGTATAATGTTTCGCCATCTTCTTGTCTAAAATTGTGGATTTCTTCTAATTGCTTTGCCGTTTTTGAAGGAGGGCAAAATCTTTGAATAAAAGCCCTTTTCAGAAGATTCCACTTGTCAATAGTTCTACCAGAAAGTCTATCAACCCATCGTCTAGACAAACCCGTAAGTGTCATAAGGAAAACCCGAAGCATAACCGCATCATGAGAAACACCTGGGATGTTGAAGGAGCTTGCGATGTACAAAACATTCTCAACATGCTCGTCAGCATCTTCGTCTCTATTTTCGGAAAAAAATGTTAGCACGTAGCTCCCTCATAAACTGGTACTTGATCTCAAAACGGACCTCTGCTCCAATAGCCGGCCTAACGAGCCCCGTCCCTTGTTCATCCCGAGTCATAGCAAGATACTCCTCGAAAGTGAGGTTATCAATGTCCACAACTGCCATGGTACCTGGAACTTAAAGAAGATCGTGAGAAAACAAAAATTAAATAAACAAAAACAAAAATAAAAGACTTCACAAAAAATCCTAATATAGCTCCCCGGCAGCGGCGCAAAAATTCTGATGCAGGATTTCTGACCAGGATTTAATATTTATATTTCTCTTCTACCTAAGGTCTACCTAAGGTCTACCTAATGCACTAATGAGCAGTGAACCCGATCGTGCGTCATATAAAAGGTGGTAAAGCCGAGGTCGTTCCCAAGAGCTATGTAGATGAGGATCTTATTAAGTCTAAATGTCACTTGTTTTAACTGGTTTGAGGTAGAAATGATTAATTAAACTAAGAAACGAAATAAAACGCGTAAAGGAAATAGAGGTTGTGATCAATGGAGAGAAAGTGTACTAACCTAATTAATCATCCTATCGTGTAATGTCTATGTTTTATTACTTCCAATTGATTCAAGTGGGGGTTTAAGTCGCTAGGACAACAATTAGTCAATTCATCCTAACCTATCAACAAAGGCTCATGCCCGACATCAAAGGTCTACCCCTTGGGGAGTTGGGGGTCTTAAGTTACCTAAGCCAAGTCATTAAGTACCCTACATGCAAGATTCGGAATAATGAGTGCCCAGGCGCTAGCATCTTAGACACCCATCCCTAACTTCTTAAGTTCATTCGTACGACCGGTGATCATTTGGTCAGTTCGAACAAGAGAGAAAGGGTCGTCAGTTGGTCAATTCTTATCCTTCCAAACTCTACCTACCTACTTAGGGTCAGTTGCTCAATTCTCCTAACCAACTAGATACGACCGCATTTTAAAACTACCGAAGCTAGGGTAACTACCATCGAACTAGGCATGCTTACACTAGAAACAATTATATGGAAGCATGAAACACAAACAATACATTCAAGGAATCATAACTTTGGTGCTAGCCGATCATATTAAACGAGACAATAAATTCATTGTTTAACATAATGAAAAACATGAATTAAAGTAAAAGATAGAAATGATCGCTAATGCTTATCGATATGGAGTGATTCCTTCCTTAGAGATGGCTCCGTATGCTCCGTATTATCTGCCTTTGGAACCCTCTTCACGTTGTGAGTGAATGATGTGAAATGCAGAATTTAGGACTTGTATTTATAGGCACGATTATAGTTACGGCATAACTTGAGTTGAGAGTTACGCTGTAACTTAATTATCTTCAAAATATAACTGTCGTTAAGTAGACTACGGCGTAAGAATAGGGAAAGGTTACGATGTAGTTAGCAGCTCCGCCGTATAGTGGATGTGGGTTACGCCGTAACTTAACTAACTTCAAAACAGAACTCTCGTTAAGTAGACTACGGCGTAATGCGTGTTGAGGAGTTACAGCATAGTTGATAGAGGCGCGAAATACTTCATGACCTAGATGATTACGGCATAACTTTAGTTTGGAGTTACGCCGTAATTGCAGTTGAGTAGGTAATCCGAGATAAAACACTAGGTACGGCGTAATGTGAGAGAATAAGCTACGGCGTAGCTTCTTCATAAGTAGCATACTATCATAAACCGTTAGGAAAATCTCCTAATCCGCGTCTCTAAGCTCTAATGCTCATAATTTACCTGAAAGTGAAATATAAAGGAATACAAGCGTAAATCCATATAAATGACATAAAATATGAGCATAATCGGGAGAAATTGACACTAAAAAGTCAGGACTATTTGATGTTATCATCGATACATTTACCCAGAGTACTTGTCAAACAACATATTTTATTCAGAACCAATTTCATTCAGAGACTTCAAATCATTCAGATGCTTTTAATCATTCTGTGCTCAATCATTTTGTTTTATTAAACAACCCCTTATTTATTTAGGAGGTTTAGATAAGGGATCAACTTTTAGCCTAGGCTCAAAATTTTATCCCTCATAATTCCCGTGGTAGATGGAGACTAGTAGCAAAGACACGGGTTTCAATTCAACTTTAAAATTTAGTTACTATATGTTTAAACAACATATTGTTTCTATTTTCTAGACAAATTTGTGACTAACGTAAAGGAGCTGCCGGGACTTGTATCAGGACCAGCTAGGCAGCTAGTCTTGTTATCTAGTTAAAATCAAAGTGACAGATAACTTAAAAGATGACAAAATATGTTTCCATTGGATGGTATACGAACTAAGTTATCCAATTGGTTCTTGTGGCCATGCTTGTTGCTTATATCTCATCTATTATTGTACACCATTTTAAGTTATTAACTTTAAGTATACTATACATTTATATTTTTTAACTTCATAACCTTAGTCGTACTTCAATACACAAGTACACAGTTTTGGACTATCATCGCATGGCTTCTTTGAACCCTTTTATGAATCCGAACGCAGGCAACAAACCATGGGTGGATAAGATAAGCAAAAACTTACAAACCCAACTTGCAGTCACGATAGATGCACCTCCAGTTTCCATATTTGAGATTCCTAAAACCTTAAAATCCGAAAACCTTGAAGCATATGTTCCTCAACGAATAGGGCTTGGGCCGAATCATCATTTTCAGCCTGAGCTCTATCACCAGATGGAACAGAACAAGCTCACAGCTGTAAAAAGAGTACTAAAGCCTCATCAAATTCATGACTGCCAACAACAAATCGTAGAAAAGGTAAGAGAGATTGTTCCCTTAATTTGTGCATGCTACTATATGTATCTAGATTCTGATTACAATACCTTAGCATGGTTATTCACAATTGACGGTATCTTCTTGATTGATCAACTTAATACTTATTCAAATAGTGGTCTTGCTATAGAAGCGAATGATTTGATCATGTTAGAGAACCAGATTCCGCTTACTGTATTAAAGGAAATATGTAAGGCCTTATTAGCGGAAAATGCTCAAGCCCAAGATGATTACTTGGAATCCAAGTTTCGGGTTTTTTGTGAGTCTCTTTCACCTTTTAGCCTATCAAATGTTAAAACAAATTTTAGTCAAGTTCATCACCTACTTGATTATATGTACCATTCTATTGTCAACAATGAGACATCGATATTAAGAAAAGTCGAATTCACAAACCCTAAAAACGATCCCATTGAAAAAGATGTGAAGATAGAACTAGTAGAAACTATTATGAAAGTCGCGATATTAATACCAGGAGCTCAACCTTTGCTTCGAATCGCGGAATTTATAAGGCAATATTTTGCTGAAAGTGATGAGATAGTTGATGAGATTAAAGTGCCTACTGTCTCACAACTTTGTAAAATTTCACGAGTAAGGTTCTGTTTGTCGCCTACAAACGACGGTATTATAAGGAACATAAAATTTGTCAATGGCAACGAGCGAGTTTGTTATCTACCTCTTATCACTCTCAACATCAATTCAGAGGTCGTGTTGAGAAACTTGGTAGCTTACGAGAAATTAATGGCAAGGAATAGTTTTGCATCTGGATATGGTTTTGAACTGACTAAATATGTTGATTTCTTGTGTGGGATCATTGATAATGTTAAGGACGTGAAGTTATTACGTGAAGGCAAAGTTATTGCAGGTGATTTGGGTGATGAGGCGGTCGTTAAAATGTTTAATGGGATGCGAAGATCCCATGAGAATGTCAGTGATGAATCAGAATTGAATAAGACTTTGGCTCAGTTGAACAAAGTTTATGAAAGCACGCCGAGAGTTTGGTGTCAAAAGTTGGTTGAGAAGCAACTGCGGGCCTCGTTAAAGATTATTAAGGTAATCGTAACGGTTTTAGGTGCCTTGATCGTGTTTCATCAAGGGTGTATGAAGATTTATGGTCCAAATCCACCCCATATGATATTGGTTCGCAATCTTCAGAACAAATTGAGTCCTTTACTCGTTTTCTTTATTGGTCCAAAGGGCCCGATTGTGTAAACATTGGTCGTAGCTATATTTGTGTACTCATATAGATGTATATGTAATACGAATTCTTACACCTTAAAACAATTTAGTGCTATGTCTTACAGAGTTGGAAAACTGAACATGACACGTACTTAATACCGTAACTTAAAATTAAATTCAAATCCAAGCGTCCGGCCTGAAACAACATATTTCTTTCGGCCTCCAAAGAGCAAAGATGGGTTGATTAAGTTATCAAGAAAGTCCATCAAGGAAGTCAATATATATGCCATTGACATATCAGAAGAATACCATTTTTTTTTACAATATTCCGAAATCGATTACCAAGCCAGAAGCTTATCTTCCTCAAGCGATTGCTTTAGGTCCATACCATTACATAGATCCACATTAATATCACATGGAAATTTACAAGACTGCTTTGGCTTAGTCTTTTTCGACCAAAGCCATTTCAAGAATTAGTTTTTTTAACAACATTAATATTTCATTAATGGATAAAGACTAGCACAAGAAGGTAAGGATTTTGCTAAATATTTAGTATTTTTATTAGTCCAAAGCTAGCATAGGGGGCTTATGTGATACGACCCCGATCATTAGAATATTTTCTCATTATTATTACTTAATACCTTATTAATATTTAGTTAGTTTCTTTTAGGGCTAATAACCTATTAGAATATTAATTCTCCGTATCGAACTAAAAAAATAACTTTTTTAGACATTAATGTTGAAATTTTTGTATTTCTTTAAGTATTATGACCATTTTACACTTCGAAAAGTATTAAAAAAAAAGAATTTCGAAAAAAAATTTCAGAAATTTCTTTTAATCTTAAAAAAAATCGCATGTCACAAAAAAAAATTATTTCATAAACAAATTAAAAAAAAAAAAAAAAAAAAAAAAAAATTCAGAAATTTTTTTTATAAGTTTTACTCCGTTTTTATACATTTTCACCTGTTTTTTATTCACTTTTGATTTTTTTTTTGTCACAAGTGAAATTTTTATCGATTTTTTTTTATTACAAAATATTACAAAAAAAATTCTAGAAAAACACATTTCAGAAAAAAAAAAATTGAAAAAAAAAGTATTTTGAAAAAAAAAAATTCGAAAAAAGGGTATTTCGAAAAAAAAAATTTGGAAAAAAAATTTCAAAAAAAAAGATATTTTGATAAAAAAAAAGTATTTCGAAAAAAATCAGAAAGGGTAAAATGGTCATAATATTTAAAGAAAGACAAAAATGTCAATATTAATGTCTAATAGAGTTATTTTTTTAGTTCGCTACGCATAACTGACATTCTTGACAAGTATAGTGCTTTAAAAGATTATTAACCATTTCTTTTATTATATTTTCTTAATCAACAAGTTAAGTAGTATATGACACCTTTTTATTATATATAGAGGATATTAGGCTGTAATATTATTATGTTGAATATTATGAATCGAATAGTGATTTGATACCATTATTAGGAGAGAAATCGGCCTCTCGAAAATTGATCACATATCTTTATTTATCAATGTTTTTTATATCTCTTAATTGAATCTGGTACGTATCATTATGTTTATTGTAAGTATTGGCTCTAAATTAGTCAAACTAGGAATGGTTAAAGTAGTCGGCGTATGGCATGCATGTATGAATGACATCAGAGTGTTTAATGTCTTATAGTCGGTTTCTACTTCTTTCTTTTTCTCTTTTTTTAGCCGCTTATCTAGTTAGATTAGAACCATCACCACCTCATCTCTATATATAGAGAATGAGGGGTGAATCTACAGCCGGTTGGCCAAAATGAGAACCCCAAATTGCATGAGCAATAGGTCATACATGTAAACGGTCTAGTCTCATATTTATTAAGTCCCGAGCTCTTTCTTACATATCAAGGATCATCAAAATAAGCAAGAATACTATTTCTACGGAGAATACCATTTCTGGGAATTTCAGTTGAGATACCCGAAGAAGGTATGAGGGTTTCTCTTCTTCGGGAATCAATAGCCGAGGGCACAAAATCTCATTTTTAAACTGATGCTTGTATCATAACACAAATATCCTTTTAGCAAAATATGGTTTAAGCCATAGGCGGAGGGAGGGGGGTGACTAATGGGTGCTAGGCCCCCTCAATCAATCCAATTATATTGTGTTTAGTGAGCCCAAAGCCCATAATCTATGTGATTTGTGTAACAAGCCCCCTTCAACTGACGTTATATATCCTTTTCTGTTGCAAAGTCAAACCCAAAATAAATCTCTAAATTGCCAGGTTCAATCATCTTTCTGGTTAGTCATTATTAAGTAGGGAGTCAATACAACTAAATACTTGTATACTTATTTTTTACTAAACGGTTACAAGTTGTTATTGAAAGTTATGTTTTTTTATTTGCTTTCATCTTCGAATCTGCTTCTTCTTAGTTGAATATAGACTGTTTCATGTTTTTAACTTATGTTATGTGATTTGGGAATTTAAGGAATGCAGTTAAAAGCATCGGTTTATATAAACACCTAAAACTCTTTTGTTTGTAATAGGCCATAATCGTTAACTACCTAGGAAGTTTATCTGATATTTTTAAAGCCATAAAGTACTTCGTTAAATCGTTATGATCACATTCAAACATTCTCTTATGATTGAGCATGTTTACTAGTATTGTTTACTTTTGGTAAAACCAAAACTAATAAGAGTAGATCGAGCTCCTCATTCTTATGATTTTTCCGTTCTGTTGTATTAGCGAAATCATCGGTTATTAGAAAGGTAGCCGTTGTCTGTTCTTAGTAGGTTATAACCGCTACCATCATAAATAATTCCGGCCCCCCTTAACCTAAAATCCTGGCTCCGCCCCTGGTTTAAGCGTATTCGACGAAAATCTTCCAAAATGTTGTATTCTAGGTGATGGCGCAAATACATTATGTGCTTTTAACCCAACTCAAGTTGAAGAAACTTATGCAATGGTCACTGCTAATCGTTTTTTGTCACAAATCGTTGGGGTTGATTTTTCCGTTCTGTTGACATATACATAAGTGTGCTTGTTTGTTCATCTTCGTACTATAAAGTTATCTGCTCTAGATTTTTAGGTTGTTAGTCTATATTCCAATAGATGTTAACTCACCAAACAACACAAAAACACCAAAGAGTAACAAGTATGGTGATGAGCACCCTAAGCTACAAAAATCAACTACCACTGCTCCTCACCACACAACAAAAAAATTACAACAACTAAGCAACAATACAACCCTTAAATGGTTAATCCACATGTTGTAACATAAATAAAACACCAAAATGACACTTCTCCAGCTAGGAGAATCCTTAGAGTTATTGATCGACAAACTCAAAGATCGAGTTTGACCCCACTGTCCGGGGATGCTACCATAGGTGCTTGGACTTAGTTGAAACTAAACACGTTATCGTGTATTTCGGGTAGTTGCTGAATCCCCACAAAATTGTGATTTATGACCATAGACCAAAGAGATTTAGCGACAAGGCTGTCAACATACCAGTGCTGAGAGGTTACAAGTAACTAATACGTTCATACAGAGTAGCAATATATTTGGACTATTACCAAGTAACAAGACATGTGTTTCTTTTTTCCAACGATAGCTAGCAATATGCCAATACATGTCCATTTCCATACAGCTAATAGCAACATACGTATTTATTAACCTCATTGTTGTTTTGTTTCAACGAAAATTAGAAGTTTGTTGCTATTTGATTACTAATGAAATGTGCATGCATGTGACTATTACAATGCATAAAGCATGAAAAATGTGAATGACACTTACCCGTGAAGTGTATCTGTCGGGACTTGCTCCAGGGACCAAGCTTGTGTTGGAGGTGAAGAAACGAAGCCATAGATTACTAAAAGGATAAAAAATCACTACTGATTGGATAACTAGCTATCCGAACATGAGTTTTGTCTAGACTATTAACCACAAGCTTGTTATATGAATGAATAGAATATCTCATTTCCAAAAAACAAATATAAATATCTACGAATCTTATGTAAAAACATATATGTTTATATAAAGTCAAATATCAAGCTTACACCATTGTATTCATAGAACCAATTTTGTGTAGTACCAAATGGCTTCTTTAAACCATCTTTGAGTCCAAACATAGGCAACAAACCATGGGTGGATCAAATTAATAAAACCTTACAAACCCAACAACACAAACACCGTAGAGTAATTAACAAGTATGGTGATGAGCACTACTTAGTTACAAAAATCAACTCGCACTGCTACTCACCACACAACCAAAAAAGAAAACAATTAATAAGCAATAATACAACCCTTAAATGGTTAATCCACGGAGTGACCGTGACAATACCAAAGAATGCCGAAATAAAACACAAAAAAAAAAAAAAAAAAAAAAAAAACCCTTCACCTAGGAGCCCTTAGAGTTATTGATCGATAAACACAAAGATTTATTTAGACCCCATTGTCCGGGGATGCTACCATAGGTGCTTGGACTTAGTTGAAACTAAACACGTTATCGTGTATTTCGGGTAGTCACTGAATCCCCACAAAATTGCATGTGATTTATGACCATAGACCAAAGAGATTTAGCGACAAGGCTGTCAACATACAAGTGTTGAGAGGTTACAAGTAACTAATATACGTTCATACATAGTAGCAATATATATTTGGACTATTACCAAGATAACAAGACATGTGTTTCATTTTTCCAACGATAGCTAGCCATATGCCAATATATGTCCATTTCCATACAGCTAATTTACGTATTTATTAACCTCATTGTTGTTTTGTTTCAACGAAAATTAGAAGTTTGTTGCTATCTGATTACTAATGAAATGTGCATGTGACTATTACAATGCATAAAGCATGAAAAATGTGCTGTTATTTTATGACTCTTACCCGTGAAGTGTATCTGTCGGGACTTGCTCCAGGGACCAAACTTGTGTTGGAGGTGAAGAAACGAAGCCATAGATTACTAAAAGGATAAAAAATCACTACTGATTGGATAACTAGCTATCCGAATATGAGTTTTGTCTAGACTATTAACCACAAGCTTGTTATAGGAATGAATAGAATATCTCATTTCCAAAAAACAAATATAAATATCTACGAACCTTATGTAACAACATATATGTTTATTATATAAAGTCAAATATCAAGCTTACACCATTGTATTCATAGAACCAATTTTGTGTAGTACCAAATGGCTTCTCTAAACCCATCTTTGAGTCCAAACATAGGCAACAAACCATGGGTGGATCAAATAAGCAAAACCTTACAAACCCAACTTGCAGTCCCAATAGATACACCTCCAGTTTCCATATATGAAGTTCCAAAAATTATAAAAACCGAAAACCCTGAAGCATACGTCCCTCAACGGATAGGGCTTGGGCCAAACCACCATTTTCAGCCCGAGCTCTATAAGAAGATGGAGCAAAAGAAGCTCACAGCCGTGAGAAGAGTACTAAAGCTTCACCAAATTCATGACTACCAACAACAAGTTGTCGAAAAAATAAAACAGACCATTCCCGCAATATGTGCATGTTATGATTCGTATCTAGATTCAGATTACGAGACCTTAGCATGGGTATTTGCTATTGACGGTATCTTCGTGATTAATGAGCTTAATACTTATTCAAAATGTGGTCTTGCTATAGAAGCAAATGATTTGGTCAAGTTAGAGAACCAAATTCCGCTTATTGTATTGAAAGAAATCCATAAGGCCTTATCGGGCGAAAATGCTCAAACGCAGGATGATCACTTGGAATTCAAACTTCGGGTGTTTTGTGAGTCCCATTCACCTTTTGGCATATCAAATGCTAAAACCAATTTTGGTCATGCTAATCATCTACTTGATTATATGTACCATTCCATTGTGAACAATGAGACATTGACGCTAAGAAAAGTCGAATTCACAAGCCTTGGAAGCAGCGATCCAGTTAAAAAAGACATGAAGCTAGAGCTTGTAGGAGCCATCATGAAAGTCGCAGAAATGATACCGGGGGCTATACCTTTGATCCGTATCATGGAATCTATAAGCCAACTTTTTGCTGAAAGTGTCGGGCCGGTTGACGAGTTGATAGTGCCTACTGCTTCAGAACTTTGTAAAACTGCGCGAGTGAAGTTTCGTTTGTCACCTATAAACGAAGGTATAAGGAATATAAAATTTGTCAATGGAAAAGAGCGAGTTTGTTATCTACCTCTAATCACTCTTAATAGCAATTCAGAGGTCGTGTTGAGAAACTTGGTAGCTTACGAGAAATTAATGGCAAAGAACGACCCTACTTATGCATCCGAATATGGTCTAGATCTAACTGGATATGTTGATTTCATGAGTGGGATCATTGATACTGTCCAGGACGTGAAGATTTTACGTGAAGGGAAAGTTATCGAAGGTGATTTGGGTGATGAGGAGATCGCTAAACTGTTTAATGGGATGCGGAAGACCCGTGGGAAAGTGAGTGTTGAAACAGAGATGATGAAGATTGTGGCTCAGTTGAACCAAGTATATGATAGCACGCCAATAGTTTGGTTTCAAAAGTTGATTGAGAAGCAACTTCGGGATTGGTCAAAGACCATTACTATCACCATTAGCATTTTGACCACGCTGATCTTGTTTCATCAGGGAGGTGTGAAGCTTTATGGTCCGAATCCACCCCATATGATATTGATTCGTAATATTCAGAGCAAATTGAGTCCTTTGCTCGTTTTCTTCATTCGTCCAAAGGGCCCGGTTGTCTAAGATGCATATGATATTTTACTACGATTAGCTGTTCGTCCATGCATTACGTTGGTGTTTGTTATTACTTGTTACCATCTAGATGGTTATTAATGTGATTTCAGATTGTTGTTGTGAATCTCTTTATTTCTATTCTCCTTAAGCTAATGCTAAGGGATAATCAATAGTTGATGAGCCAGATCTATATTCGTTTACTCAATCTTAAAGAGCTAGATGTAAATGGAAAGTTGAAGATCTAACAACAAAAACACACGTGTATTTGAGAATATAATTATCCAAAATTTGAGTATAAAGTACTCAAATACATTATTACTAAACGACTAAATAAAAACCGAGAACACAAGATGTGATATTTTACTAGTGAGTTTAGTAAAGTCTACTATATCGAACTATCCAAGAATAGCTTTTCCTCGACAAAAAACAACGACTTGTACCTAGCAAGATGTACTTGGAGTCCTAAATATTTACTCATTCCATGCCATCCAAATTATATTTGAGATATAATGAAAAAAATACTTCCAGTTTCACTAACAAACATCTTACTATTGTAAAGTCTTGTCCATTTTTAGTTTTTTTTTCCAGTAACTCTAGTTCTAGTAAAATCTACTTGTATTTCGTAACGTCAAATGGGATCTGGAAATGACTCAATGCCTTATATAACAGAGAACTAGCTTATAGCATGTTGCCTCTTTGATAACCCTAATTGATGTTAATTATATTTAGCAAACAATTCTACTTCTAGTGAATATGTAACTTGTGAAATTGAATGGAGTCACAAGAATATTGTCGGTGCATCTTCAACTCATATCGACATTTATAAATAAGACTTGTTGAAGAAAACATGAATTACGCTTGAACAAGTTTGAGTGGATGCAAATATTTTGTTTTTCAGTTGAACCACTAAAAAATAAGTTATGCATCTAATATCCTCTTTCTGTTGAAAGAGGAGATGATTCCCTATTTATCATACAGAATCACAACTTTATCTATGCTTGATTATACTTTAAATTTTTAGTTCTTGTAATCAACATGGGCTCAATACTAGTGCAGATGTGGAACTCTTATAAAACCTTGGGCTTCTTGTTATAATAAAATACCTTGGGCTCCAACAATACAAGTGCCTCATATAATTTAGAAAACTTGTAACATCAGTATATTATGTCTATGTTAATATCAGTCAAATTAGAGTGTAAATCTCCAGCCACTACAATTTTTAGATTACTAAATGGATTGAGGTCATGCTTTCTAGAAACCAGATGACTATGACTCCCTGTGATTATAGCTTTGTTAGTTGTAGAAATATTTGTAATAATCTCGTTTCCAAAATTGTGTTCACATATATACATACACAATATACATGATCACCATTCAAGGTGATTTTGCTAAACCTAAAATGGAATCAGAGCTTACTGCTATAGAAGAGGAAATGATTGCACCTCGTACAAATAAGACTTGGACTATTGTTCCATGTCAAGGATCATAATTTGGTTGGTTCCAAATGGATCTTCCGAACAAAGTATCACTTTGATGGTTCCGTAGAGCGGCTCAAAGCTCATCTAGTAGTACGACGATTTACACAGATACCTGGACTCGATTACTCTTATACGTTTAGTCCCATCGTAAAGGTTGCTACCGTTCACATTATTATTGCTTTTGTTGTCATCAACAAATGGACTCACCACCATAATTAGATGTTATAAAATGATTTTTTTTAATGACCATCTATATGAAACTGTATTCATGAAACAACCACATGGATTCATCGATTCACTATATCCCAATCATGTTTGCAACCACAATAAAGCTCTCCATGATCTGAAACAAGCCCCCTTGATTGGTTTCAGTGCCTTAGTGATTTTCTAATACAACTTGCTTTTACATGTAGCAAAGCTGATACATCCCTTTTTATTTTCGACGTGACTCTTACACAATTTATCTTCTGATTTACGTTGATGACATTATTTAAACAGGTAATGACCATAGCATAATCTATCGTTTTATCGCTTGTCCCAATACCGAGTTTTCCATCAAGGATCTTGGTCATTTTAGTTACTTTGATTTGCAGGTTACGATATGCTTGTGATATTCTATCACATGCTAATTTACTTGTCTCGACATCAGTTGACACACCACTTCATTATGAACAAAAATGTTTTAAGTGAAGATACACCCATCACGGAATTTATGTTATATAGGTTTCTTGTAGGTGCCTTGAAATATATGACGATCACGTACGAGACCCGATCTGTTATATTCAGTTAATCAAGTCAGCCATTTAAACGTATTTTGTGATTCCTCAAAGGAACCATCTCTTTCGGGATCACTTTTCGTTAGAAATGATTCCCTCTTTTTACTCGGTTACTTTATTGCTGATTGGGCTCGTTGCATGGAAACCCGTCCATCAATGTATGGTTACTCCATCTTTCTCAGTGATAATTTGGTTTCATGAAGTGCTAAAAAACCAACTGTCTCTCGTCAAGGTTGTGGATATGAATATCATGCAATGACCAGCTGAAATGGTTTGGTGGACTCACATTCTCCATGAATTACAAATGGTGCCTTTTACTCGACTTGTTCCTCTTTATGACAATCGTAGTGCTTTTTTTCTCAACCAAAATCCCATTGCTCACAATGCTGATATTCACTACCACTTCATCCATGAGTTAGGGGCTGTTTGACAAAACTACATGATTTAGCGCTTAATGATTTAAAGACTCTGAATGATTTAAAGACTATGAATTAAAGTGTTTCTGAATAAAAACTTATTGTTTGACAAGTGTTCTGAATACATATATTGTGTAAAACTAATTGGTGAAAATTTAAACATTTTTCTTACTTGTCATATATTGTTATTTTCTTGTGTTAGTATATATTCGCTCACATAATATTTTGCACATATTAGTTTATATGTCTTTGGTTGTATCCTGATAAACAGTCCATAAATGGCAGCGTTTTGTACCCCGACATCTAAATTTGGGAGTGGGAAATCGTCCTTGGGACTAGGCAGAAGGAAAAGAGGCTCCTAGGGTTTTTTATTTAATGTTACAAAACTAAGATGATGAAATCATAACGCAACGAAATAAAAAGTGTAATAAAATACGTGTAAAGGGATTGAAGTTTTATACATAATTGTTCATTTAATGCTATAAATAATTTGAAATAAAATCATAGAAAGATAGGCTTCAAGGAAACGCTTGACCAATTAGCATCTCATAAATGCTGAGCTATTAAATACTTAATGAAATCACTAAGCGACAATCTTTTTTTTATCAAACGAAAAACTCTCTGACCGAATAAGGGAGAAGCCTAATAAGAGGCTATCAAACACCCCCTTAGCCTCTTCCGGATGATTACCAATCAGTTTGCTCTAATGAATCTACAATTAGCAGGTATATTCATGAAGCCTCTTCCTTGACCATTGTTTGAAAATTTACGTTACAAGCTTCATGTGGGCCCATCGCCAGTTTGCTTAAGTGGGGAAGAGGTCAACAAAATATTCTAGAAGCGACTATGGTTCCCCGTGATTTTAGCTTTGTTAGTTGTATATATATTTGTAATTATCTTGTTTCCATAGTTATCTTGTAAATTGTATTCCTATATTTGTACATGAGACCATTCGAGGTGATTTTGTTAAACCTAATAGTTTACGAGATTAGGACGTTTCGGAAAATCTCAAACCGTGATCTGAGGCACTTATTAGTTCTTACAATTTCCATGAGAATATTAAGTCGCTTACTCGTAATATTAAGTTGGTGGATCAACGGTGTTTTGGTCATCATCTAGCCTCTCTTTTTTATTTGTTACATCTTCGGTTATTCATATTGTATTCCCTTGTATTTGTATATGCATTAATATATCTAGTATCGCCTTGGAAAAAAACTTGTAATTTTTTTCTTGGGTAAATTACACCATGGGTCCCGTTTCTATGTTTGGTCCTCAGATCTTGGGTTCAGCGAGAATAGTCCCCAAGATGGGCTTTATCACTCCCGTTTAGTCCTAAAACGTAACTGGCGTTAGCGTTCCTCGTTAAGTCACCCACATGATTAAACACGATGGGTTTTTTTTGTAGTTGCAAGCTTGCTACAGTTTTTTTGAAGCACCACGTTCCTCCACACGGTTATATTTTCTCTTATCACAGTTGATCCCCCACATCTATATTAATACAATTGTACTTTCGTTCTTTCCCATATTCAAACTTCGAAAAACACATACAAACCAAAAATGATGGATGTCCTACATTTGTAAGTTTGAATAGTTAGAAAAATATATATTAAGTTGTGTGAATATGCATGTCATAGTTTATTTACACGATTGAGGTTTTCAGAATTCAAGATGTAACTTTTCTTGGGTTGGTGGATCCACCAATGTGTGCAAGGTCATGTGAGATTATCCATGGTTTTTTGAGGTCATGTAATGATCTTGAATATGTATGTGATGCGGTTGAAGCATAATGAATCATGTTGAAGAAATATCTCATCATCATTTGGGTTGTGTTTGGGTTGTATCTTTACTTTACAATGTGACATGTTTTGTAAGTAAACATATGAATGATCTCTTTCGTCTAATCCTAGAACTAGGCAAGAGTAAGGAATGGACTTTAAGTGGGTGAAAACAGAAGGAGGGGACAAAGGTCAGTTCTATAAGGCAAGAAAGCAAGATTAGAAGGAGCAATGCAGAATAACTAAGCATGACAAGGAGAGGGTTAGAAGTTTTGATCTATGGGCTTTCTTTATTTAGTAACAAGCTTTCTTTTTGGGTAGTTGTTGTTAGTTGTTAATGGTTTTTGTTAGTTGCTAATGGTTGTGGATGTATGTGTTTAGTCTTTTGGGGATGGTTAATGTAATAATGGGTAATGAATGACAATGTAGCTAACATTTTGGTTTGCAAGTATATGCTTTCAGATTGTATTCGCATTAGGAATGTGTGTTAGTTATAGTGTTTGGTTGTTAAAGGGTTAATTTGTTTGACTTGGAAAGTCAACAACCCATCTTTTGTTTATATGTTGCTGACTTAGGAAAATCAACAATAATGTGATCAGTTTTGAAGGGCAAACAGTTGATTTGGGCGAAGTGTTTGACATTAACAAGTCAATAATACTTACGTGGGTTTGGGTTGATGTGTATTGTTATACATTGTAGCCAAAGTATTAGTTTGTAATATGCATCACTTAAAGGAGTGATTTGGTTTAATTCTTGACATTACCAAGTTAAGAATAGTTTGGTTTGATTCATGTTATGAACATGGTGATATGTTTTTAACCAATTGACTTAGTTTAGTCAACATTTATGTAAACTAAATTTGAGTTGGTAAAAGAAACAAGTTACCACAAATTTTAATGATTCATTTTTGCCCAAAAAGAAGTCAAATAAGCCATAAACACCTAAAACAGGTCAAATAAGTCATCAACAAGTCAAATAAGTCACAATCAAGTCAAATAACTCACAAACACCTAAACAAACCATACTTAAGTTAAAAATTACCATTTGCCACTTAAATGGACTTAAAAAATTGCTAGAGAAGATGACTTTTAAGTTTTCCTGATGAAGGACTTAGAAAATTGCCACAGTCGTGGACTTTGATGTTTGGCCCTTATGTGGACTTGTATTACATACATAAAACTTAAATACATAATTGTCTTGAAGTTAAAAAATGCTTATAGAATAACCCATTCATATTCATTTGTCTAACTTGCTTGTGTTGGTGAGTTATTTATCTTCCAACAACATGATCATGTGTTGCTTTTGTGACTAGCTGACTCAAAGGTTGTGCAGAAGGTTGAATGCCACTAGTCTTATTTAGACTCATTCTTTGTGTAATACCTCTTGTCCTTGTCCATCTTGGGGTTGAAACCAAACTTGAACTTCCACCTCCAACACATGAACTAGGACGAGCTTGAGCAGCTATGGTTCCACCTAATACATGTCAAGCACTTGACCCACCTTGCCCATGACTAACACCATCTTTCCCGTGGCCAACACCACCACTTGCTTGACTAACACCAGCATCAGCTTAACCAACTACATATTGCACTTGACTAGCTTGACCAACAACAGCTTATGCTTGACCACTACCACTAGCTTCTGCATTGTTGACATCTACATTACAAAAGAGCTTGTAAACTGTCCATAATATTTAAAGCAAACAACCAGTTAAAAATTGAAACTCAAATAACTAGATGTTCTTAGAGCTTGACCACGTCCTTTGCATGTATACTTATTGTGTTACATGTTTCCACATGATTGAAAAGTATTAGTTCTCCTCTCTTTCTCAGTTTACCATTTTTCACAAATGGTTCATCCTCAAGTTTGGACCTCTTTCTTTTCTTCCTTGGTCTGACTATATGAGTATGATGATTTTGTGGAAAAAGTGTTGTTGGACATGTGGACTACTCCCAGAAGTTGCTTTCCTTAATTAGTTCCACTTTGTGAGAGTATATTTCCTTCCATGTACTGATACGTGTACAACGCGCATTCGGGGTCAAAAGAGCTTCCTTTTCGTCGAGCAAGTTTTTCAACACCCTAGGCAGTGAACCTAATCGTTGTAGTGTAGTATTAGGGTAAGCCTCGGGTATTGATATCGTTCTCTAGGGGAATAGGAATGCTAGTGAGAAATTACTACGCTAAGGTTGGGGTTGAGGAAGATTATCTTTTATCTTTTTATATTTTTTTAGAAAATTGAAAGGTACGAATCTCGGGGTATTGGATTTGGGGGGTTGGTATTTCTATCGATTACTCTACTATTCTAATTAACTAAGCTAAAAGGGGTAGTCTATGTCTATTGTTGTGTGCTCGTATGATAGTTAAAGATGTGTTTACCTAGATGCTATTACTCCCTAGTTATCTCCTATTGGTGGTTGAATTGGCACGTCCTTATTCTTAACGTGTCGTGTCTTCTAAGGTCGTAGGGTATGCTTTTTTCCCTAACTCTTTGAGACTACCTTAAGGTTATTACCTACGAAATCTCTATGATTCATAAACTAACTCTAAGGTTATCTTTGGATGTTTAGCCTACAATAACTCTAGGTGATTATAAACTAATATTCACAAAGATTACTCAAGCATTAAAAACACAACGAATGACCTATCGCAATCCTAGGTCAATCACAATTAAGATAAGAGACAACCAATCAATATTCAATACCTAGGTTTCATAGATCTAAGCAAACACATAAGTAAATTAGCCGGACATGGAAAACATGCAAGCATACACACATACAATTGAAGACATAATTGAATCAATAAAGTAAATTACTTATCTTGTTGTAAAATAGGGTATGAGAACCCTAAGATACTGCCCAAGATAGCCAAAATTCGGTTTTAGGTTTTACTCCACAAAATACCCCTTTAAAAGTCTGAAAATTCGAATTCTATATATAGAGTTACAACATGCGACGACGTCACTCTTTAAATGTGACGCCGTCGGATCGCCGCCATTAGGGTTTTGTCTTAACCACGTCAACCTTGTGATGGCATCACTTTATGACTGTGACGCCGTCGGCTTCAGCTTCTGACACGGATCTGAATCTAGGTCGTCTGAGTTGTGACGCCCTACTCTTTAAAACCTGACGCCGTCGGGTGTAAAATAGCAATTTAAGCCATCGAGTCGTCACAAATTTGAGCACGTTGCACGGCGTCGCCTTCTATCTCGACGCCATCACCTTATATTCCAAAGACTTGAGTGTCATGATCTTGACTTGGCCATTTTCTTCATATATTCACGCCTTTTCGTCCGAATAAGTGTCATTCCAAAGAATTTACCTTCAAGAGACCTAAAAGTGAAAAGGAACGAAATTAGCGAGAACGGATATAAAGTGGTCGATTAAGGGCTTAAGTGACCCTCAAAAGTGTACTTTTAAATCCTTATCAAATATCCCTACACTTAGTATTTGCTTGTCCTCAAGCAAATGTGCTTTTGGCCAATTAATTTATAAGTTAGGGGTCATGAAGCATTAGTTTAGAACAATTCACAACAAGTATAAGCCCCGCAAAAGTCATAACAAGCACGGAAATTACATACTAGCACCTCACAAGTGGTGTTTGGATACTCTCATCTCTCGGTTGTATATGAAATATATCAAGTTGGAAATGGAAGATAAACACTCATTAACCGGTCCTAGTACATAGATTACCATAGGTTTGAGACTAGATCAAACCTCCATCGCTTTGGCGTAAGCACCTAGGAAAAACTATCCAAGAGGTATTTTAAAGGGTTGTAATATTGGGCTTCCAGTAGGGAAACAAAGGGTTTGGTGGGATAGGCGATTTAGTGGTGGCAAGTCAAAAATCTTTATGTTACAAGCATGAGAAGAATGGCATTGCTAAGCCAAGACTCGACACTCTAAACTCTAGATAACTTTGAAATAAACAAACATAAATTTAAAGATAGATGTAGGATGGTAGCCCGTATGTTTTTCTCATTTTTTTTCAACACTCTATTATTTTTTTTTCCTTTCTCTTTTTTTCTATTTTTTTTCATACACTTTTACTCTACCATCCTCTACGATAACATCAAAATAATAGGGATTTATAGGCACATCCCTACACTTGAATTTTTATTACTCTAACACTAATTTGACCCGAATTGAAAGGATCAAAACACTTGGAGTACATTATTACGCAAATAAAGAGAATTTGAATTTAACGTTCCTTCCCGTCACTTAATAAAATTTAACTTTTCCCATGAGTCTCAATCGTCCCAAAACTGTGTGCAAAGGATATGACTCGACTTAGCAACTTATGCAAGTAACTAGATAATTGAACTAAGGGTTTAGTATGATAACAATAATGCACTAAAAGTGAGTGCATACAAGGTAGGCTAAGGCGATTTGGGTGTATATTTGGGGGTGGATTGTAAATAATGCTCTTCGATACTCCGGAAAACCGAAACATCACGAGAACCGCGAAAAGGATAGGCTCTGAGGGGTTAACTAGGGGTATCGTGTACTAAAGATGAATACAACGCAAGGGTGTGGGGGAATTACTCAACCGATGTGGAAGAAGTAATTATAATACGGGTATCAAACAAGGGTTATCCTAATGCCTCTTATCATTTAGTTATTCCTAACTACACAAGTGTAGTCTCACTAGCGATCTCGGAATGCAACACAAAACAAGTTCTAGAATCTATTATACTACCGGTACACTCTCGAAGCATTAAAGAGGAATGCTTTAATTCCTACAAATCTAAGGGCGATCCTCACATTTTGGGTGGAATTTAAGTGGTAAAGGGTTTTGTGCTAGTCATATAACTTCCTATCCATGAGACGCTTTATTAAGACTAATGACCCACTCCTACATCTCATGAAAAATTTTAAATTAGATGCCAAAATTACCCTAACCGATATTTCTCATGGTTTATTACACAAATGAAATTAGACAAGGCAAATAGTCAAGGATAAGCATAGTTTCAAAGTTCCCGTTTTATTTTCCCTCCCTACACTTAAACTGAACATTGTCCCCAATGTTCCCCGAAAGTATCAAAGTTATGATAATGTAAGATAATTAAAAAACGAAAGAAACTAATACTTCCCTGATTAGCTCGGTAGGATCCGTGTGAAGTAGTGGTTAAATCCTTCTTCAAGAAGAATGTATGCGTGAAAAACTCCATCCAATCTTATGTATCTTCTTCTTGATAAATAAAACCTGCACACTTGAAGAAAACAAACGAAACCTTCACGTAAAATCGGCGGTAACACTATATATGACTCTACTAAACTAGGATATAATGCTTGTGGAATGAATGTTTGCAGATTTTCTGGAAAATTAAGACCTGAGAAATTCTAAAAATTTATAAGTAGCACATAAAACAATAAAAAGTAGTAAGCTGTTTCAACTCCTCCTGACGTCGTCAGGTTGCGATCTCGACGCGTCAGTTATCCCGACGAAGCGGTGCGATTTTCTCAAAAAATTCGGAAGATTTATATCTTTAGAATCGGAAAAAATTTGCAAAACATCCATTATGACTCGATACAAGCATTTGACTCTAACAAACATACATGTATATATTTTTAATAATTGTAATTCTCATGTTCACGTTCTTTTTGAAAACATGTGTAATCCTCCCTGCACTTATCCCTTTTGTAAAATACCTTTATATGTAATTAAGACGAGGTTAAAGACAAAATAAAGCATTTTTACAAATTCAAACATGAGAATAAACAATCAATAAAAGAGATATACGACACACAAACAAACAAACAATTAAGCATGGGTTGCCTCCCACGAAGCGATTTTCTTTATTTATGAGTCTTGTAGCTAGACTCGAAGTCATGCTACTACGTGACTTCATTACCGTCACCTTCTTCCGTTACTAAGACTTTATCAAAAGGTTGTAGACGTTGTATGCTTACCGTGGACTCCTTCCCAACGTCGTCTATTATGACAACGGTTTTATTCTTTAGATTTGTTTCTTTCACCGTATAAGGCCCAAACCATCTTGGCTTATTTCTTCCTCTTAATGCTTTTATTCTCGATTTACACAAAAGCACCTTTTGTCCATTCAAGAATTCCTTAGGGTTCTTTTGAGTTTGTGGTATTGAGGTAGGATTATTTCCTAACTTTTTATCGCGCTTCCACTATGTCGCATGTAGTCCTTGAACCATGAAGTCTCTAAGCCCTTTTTCCCATTCGTTAATTTTCTTTCTAACCGTATTGTTAGGGACCTGTGGATTCTCATCAGTCATCCTCTCCATTATCTTCAAAGGATATCTTGGAACAATAGGTATCCTAGCGTATCCCGTGCCACTTTTGAGTATCATGATACCCTCACCGCATTTGATGGTTGCTTTGGCAGTGGCCAGAAAAGGTGTTCCAAGAATGAGTGGCATATTTCTATCTTCCTCAATGTCTATGATCACGAAGTCCACCAGATAGACAATATTGGCAACCTCAATTAAGATATCCTTCGCTATTCCTATGGGGTAGACATATAATGATTTGCTAAGGAAAGTCTAAGATTGGTCTTAGCTGGCTCTTCCTTAGTCAACTTATTATAGAATGATAGCGACATTATGTTTACATCAGATCCTTGATCGGCTAAGGCATTTATATTATCAATGTCACCTATGCTACATGGTATTACGAAGTTCTCCGTGGTTTCTCGTTTTTTAGTTACTGGTTTTTTTAGAACCAGCTCATACATAGGTCCCATAGGCATGGTGTCATACTCTTTTTCTATTAGCTCTCCTTCTAGGGCTTTCCTAAGAACCTCGTTGTACCTAAAGTTTTTCACTTGGTTAACAATTGTTTTTTTATTAATCTCGTGCTTAAGGTAGTATTCAATGGTCTCGGGTTCATCATTGGTTTCAGCCTCCTCCTTCTTCTCATTATCCTTGCTTATCTTAGTATCCTTCTTCTCAACTATTCCATCTTCCTCATGTACAATGGAAATGGCGTTAACAAACGAAGTGGGGGGAGGGTGATCATCGCTTCTCACTAGCACCTTTTCGGGAACCTTCGTCTTAGTATACTCTTTCACCAAGTTCATAATCTCCGTCATTTTTGCCTGCATTTCCTCCTTTTGCCTATAAACCTCCTCTTCAAATTTTGCTAATCTTTCCGTATGGGCTGCCATGTACTCTCTCATTTGTTCCTTAAAGCTCGGTGAGAGTGGTATTGGAGAAGTAGAATGGAAGCGCCGTTCGGAATTGAGATTTTGCTCACGGCTTGGTGATTCAGAGAAATGTGTTGGGTGGTTGGCTGAGTTAGCGGAATTAAGCATTGCTCGAGGGGTTGGTTCAAGAGCTTTCCTTTGCCTCTCAATTAAATAATCGATTCTTCTCTCAAGAGCACTCATTTGCTCTTCAGTGACGTTGGAAGACTCATGAGGAATCGATATGGCATTAACCACTTTAACGGGGGATTCATGGGATTCACTCCAATTTCGTTGCTTTGATCGGCAAGCTCTTCTATAATATCCCATGATTCTTCTGCGTTGGAGTTGCTAAGCCTTCCACCGGCGGCTTGATCAATGGATCGCCTTGTGATGAAATTGGTATGGTCATAGAAGATTTGGACTTGAAGCCAAAGATCAATGCCATGATGAGGGACTTTATGGAGCAAGTCCTTGAATCGGGTCCATGCCTCGTAGAGAGACTTTCCTTGAAGTTGTTGGAACGTCAAGATGTCTCGTCTAAGCTTAGTAGTTCTCCCCGGTGGGAAAAATTGGGCAATGAAACGAGATGTGAGATCATCCCAACTTGAGATGGAGCCGGCGGGAAGTCGCTCAAGCCAATTACTAGCATGGTCCCGTAGAGAGAATTGGAAGAGACGCAAGCGCGTGGTCTCCGATTAGTAGCATCGAGGTCGATGGAATCGACGATTTTAAGGAAATCCTTAAGATGCTGATTAGGATCTTCGGAACAAAGTCCATGGAATTTACATCCATTTTGCACCAACCGGATGGTGTCGGATCGAAGGGCCGTAGTTTGGGCTTGGTCGGGAAGCTCAATGGTGTTCCTATAGCCTAGGTGGCTTGGTCTTGAGTATTCATCAAGAGTACGGCCTCTTGGTGGGTCATTTGGTGGTGGGTTGATGAGTGGGGGTTGATTATCATCTTCCATGATGAGAAGTGATAGGATTACTAACAAAGGTCACGAAGAAGGGGAACAGACTACGAGGAAGCTAAAAATGAGAAAAAAATATCACTTGATAGGAATCAAGCAAGGAAACCTAAACGAGGTGGAAATCTAACTATATATTCAATTCCCCGGCAGCGGCGCCAAAAACTTGATATGCATACAACGCGTGTTCGGGGTCAAAGGAACTTCCTATTCATCGAGCAAGTTTTTCAACACCCTAGGCAGTGAACCTAATCGTTGTAGTGTAGTATTAGGGTAAGCCTCGGGTATTGATATCATTCTCTAAGGGAATAGGAATGCTAGTGAGAAATTACTACGCTAAGGTTGGGGTTGAGGAAGATTATTTATTATCTTTTTATACGTTTTTAGAAAATTGAAAGGTACGAATCTCGGGGTATTGGATTTGGGGGTCGGTAATTTTACCGATTACTCTACTATTCTAAAACTAAGCTAAGGGGTAGTCTATGTCTATTGTTGTGTGCTCGTATGATAGTTAAAGATGTGTTTACCTAGATGCTATTACTCCTTAGTTATCTCCTATTGATGGTTGAATTGTCACGTCCTTATTCTTAACGCGTTGTGTCTTCTAAGGTCGTAGGGTATGTTTTTTTCCCTAACTCTTTGAGACTACCTTAAGGTTATTGTTAAACTAACTCCAAGGTTATCTTTGGATGTTTAGCCTACAATAACTCTAGGTGATTATAAACTAATGTTCACAAATATTACTCAGGAATTAAAAACACAACGAATGACCTATCGCAATCTTAGGTCAATCACAATTAAGATAAGAGACAACCAATCAATATTCAATACCTAGTTTCATTGATCTAAGCAAACACACAAGTAAATTAGCCGGACATGGAAAACATGCAAGCATACAAACATACAATTGAAGACATAATTGAATCAATGAAGTAAATTACTTATCTTGTGGTAAAATAGGGTATGAGAAACCTAAGATACTGCCCAAGACAGCCAAAATTCGATTTTAGGTTTTACTCCACAAAATTACCCCTCTAAAAGTTTGAAAATTCGAATTCTATATATAGAGTTACAACATGCGACGGCGTCACTCTTTAAATGTGACGCCGTCGGATCGCCGGCATTATGGTTTCATCTTGACTACGTCAACCTTGTGACGGCGTCACCTTATGACTGTGGCGTCGTCGGCTTGAGCTTCTGATGCCGTTTGGATCTGAATATAGGCCGTCTGAGTTGTAACGCCCTACTTTTTAAAACCTGACGCCGTCGGGTGTAAAATAGCAATTTCGCTACTGAGTATTCACAAATTTGGAGCACGTTGCGACGGCGTCGCCTTCTATCTCTGACGCCGTCGCCTTATATTCCAGCAGCCTGAGTGTCATGATCTTGACTTGGCCATTTTCTTTATATATTCACGCCTTTTCGTCCGAATAAGTGTCATTCCAGCAATTTGCCTTTAAGAGACCTAAAAAGTGAAAAGGAACGAAATTAAGCAGTAACGGATATAAAAGTGGTCGATTAAGGGCTTAAATGACCCCTCAAAAGTGTACCTTTTAAATCCTTATCATGTACTCAGCTAATAACAAGGATGTACCCAAGATTTTGGGGCTCCTACTGGCTATTCATTGAGAGACATATTCTAACAAGTTGCAACAACATGCTTACAAGAAATCCATGACAATTCCCATTTCCTACATGAACATGTCATACTCCCTACATATACAACAAGCTGATTACCCCCATTCCCCTGATACTTGATACCTAATTCCTTCATTCCATTGCACTTTTAACAAATAAGCCTCTTTCTTAATGGCTTCCATGATTCTAGTTAAATATGGGTCAAAGGGCCATCACATTTGCTAACAACACTTTGTGCATTAATTTATATCTTCATGTAATATTCCATAATGTACTATCTAGAAGTGTAATAAGTGGCTTGTCCCTACCTCTAATAATTTTACCATTAAACACCTTATGAATATTGTTGAGAAATAAAGCTAAATGAGCTCTACCTAAAATACATAAATATGAAAAAATTAAATGCTATACATTTCTAACTATTACTCCTTCCATCCTAAAATAAATGACCACTTAACTTTTTGCAGACTTTGTTGTTTAACTTTAACCTTAAATATTTTTTGTGTGTTTTATCTAATACTTGATGCAAAATATGGTAATGGATTGGGTTTTAATGTATTTTCATTGGTATAATTCTCATCAAATATTATGATGCAGATTTTACTGACCAGGTCTTAATATTTATAATGTCTCGTTATACCTATGGTCTACCCTAGTGCACTAACGGGCAGTGTACCCGGTCGTGTGTAGTGTAGTAATCGGTAAAGCCGAGGTCGTCCCAAGAGCTATGTGTGTTGGATTATTACTAATTCTAGGTGTCACAGATTAATAATGGTTTCGATAGGGATTTAATTAATTAAACTACTAAAGCAGAATAAAATAAAGCAGATAAATGGTAAAGGGAAATCAATAGAGGAGAGCGGTGCTAACCTAGTTAATCCTCCTATCTAGTTATGTCTACGTCTACTTACTTCCAATTACTTCAGGTGGGGTCAAAGTCGAGTGGACAGCATTTGGTCAATTCGCCCTAACCTATCAGCAAAGATGCCACCACAGGAGAAGTAGGGTGTCCCCTCATAAGTCTTGTTGTTCCTGGTCCCCTAAGCCAAGTCATTAAGTACCGCTACATGCTAGATTTATAATAGTGAATGCCCGGCCGTTAGGATCTTAGACATGCACCCCCTAATTCTTAAGTTCATCCAAACGATAGGTGATCAGATGGTCAAATCGTACAAGTAGAAAGGGTCGTCAGTTGGTCATATCTTACCCTTCCCGTCTCAGTCTGCTAACCTAGGGTCAGTTGGTCATATCTCCTAGGCAATTGGCCTCTATCGCCATCCAAAACTACCGAACCAAGGGTGGCTACCAATAAACTATGCATGCATACACTTAGAAATAATTGTACAGAAGTAAAGTAAACGCAAAAAAATAATTAAGGAATCATAACTGGGCCAGCACCAAAAGGTGCTTAGCCGCTCATATTAGTCATGCAAACCAATTCAATATTCAAAGTTACGAAATACATGAATTGGAAGTAAAAGAAATATAAAACGCTAATGCTTATCGTAGGGGAGTGATTTCTCCATTGGAGATAGCTCTGTATGCTCCTCTAGGCATGCCTTGAGCTTTTTCCCACGTTCTCTGAGTGTTGTGTGTGGAATGAGATGATTAGAAATGCTGGAATTCATGGGGTATTTATAGGCCAGATATGGGTTACGGCGTAACCAATACAGGAGTTACGCCGTAACCTTCTATTTCCTCGTAATTTGCACTAGATCTGCTGGTTACGGTGTAACCTAATGAGTGGTTACGCCGTACTCTTCAATAAACTTGGTTACGTCGTAATAGATGCAGTAGTTACGACATAAGTATCAGTGGCGTGGAACCTCATTTGACCTAATATAGTTACGTCGTAACCTTTGGGAAGAGTTACGCCGTAACCTTCTGATAAGTTGGTATTCTGAGTCACGCAATAGTTATGGCGTAATGTGAGAGACGAGTTACGCCGTAACTTCTTCAAAGTAGCATACTGTGATAAATCTTTAGATATTTCTCCAGTTCCGCGTCTATTTAGCTCCAATGCTAGTAATTTACCTGAAAGTGGAAAACAATGGAAAACAAGCGTAAATCCATATAAATGATATAAATTACAAGCATTATCGGGAGAAATTGACACTTAATATTCAGGATTATTTGATGTTATCATATTACATGGTAAAAGAAAATATTTAAAGTCAAAATTAAAAAAGAAATACTGCAAAAAGTTAAAGTGGACATTATTTAGGGACAGGGGGAGTAAAACTTTACATTGAAATAATAACATAGTATTAACTGTAATTACTATGTGAATAAAGTTAATAAAAATAGGTATTACCTGAAAAATGAGAACTTGCCTAACCATTCATGTGCTTTAGGATTCAACTTCTTAAAATGTAACATACACCTTTGAAATTCATTAACAGTTGTAGCAGATGCACATCAAGCCATCCTCGTAAGCTTTTCCACGCCAAGGCTACTTCATATTTTCATGTTTGTATCTCAAGCAAAATCTGTGTTCTGCACTTAGGAACACAACTTTAATGGATGGAATGATACCCTGCATAAACCGATTCATTGATTAGATAAGAACTCATATGATGTTGTATTTAAGAATTCAATAAGCGAATCATATTACTAATCTTTTGTCTATCACTAATGAATGTGAAATTTGAATTAGATCGTAGATCTAATTCATTACCCAAGCACTGTAAGAACCAGGACCAGGAACTCTTACTTTCAGCTTCAACCAAGGCGTAAGCCAATAGGTAAATTTCATTGTTTGCGTCAAGTCCAACAGCTGCCAATACTTGGCATGGAAATGGCCTCTTCATTAAAGCACCATCTAAGCCTAATGCAAGCCCTAAACCCCTCTTTAAATGATCCCAAACAAATACATATTCTCTTAAACACCTTAGTAGGAAAAAAAGAATCATTATTCCTGTCAATTGCAATATTACGGTTTGTAGCTGCAATTCAACAACATAGTCTCAAAGCATAACATACTGCAATGTGTGATCCACTTTAACTTATCTTTCAGCTTTAGCTTTAGCTCTGAATTCTTTGCTCAAAGAAACTTGAAACTCTAAGTCACACTGGAGCTGGTCTTGAACTTCCTTAACTGGGATATCTAGATTAACCCTAACTTGGTCAAAAATCTTCTTTGCCAAGAAGTTATAAGTTCAGTGTTTGATTTCTCTTGATTTAAGGCATATGTGTGTATCTATGTGTGTCCTTACCTCCCAACTATTTATGATTTTGTCTATCGCCACATACAAGACCCAAGGGCATAGATTCCTTTTATCATGTGCATCAACAACAGATGAACTTCCTTGACACTATCAATGGTACCTACACTCTTCCTTTTTTTTGCTTCTAGTAATTAGGCCACTTGATCCACTAGGCCCAACAACTACTTCTTGACTTGGGCCAATTGGTCAACTACATTGTAACTGTGTAAATACAAGTATTTTGACAACACATTTTGCTCTTACCCTCATTTTGTCATTCCCTATGACCTTCAAATTTCTTCTAGTTTCAATGGCATGCAAGTTCACTCAGTCCTTCAATCCTCTTGCATTACCAAATATCTGCCCACAGTAAAATGAGTACTTAATTCCACTAGTCTCATCTGACACCTTATTTTCCATACCTCTTCTTAGTTCCTTTAATTTCTTCTTCTTGTGAAAACCTAGTTCATCCTCTGAACCTATTTCACTATCAAAACCATCAACATTTACCACATCTATATCATCTCTTTTTAAAACCTCCTTTGGTAGTTGACTAGTTATGCTAATGTTGTCCAAAGGAACATTGTTGGTAATACCAAACATATGAACTTCAACACCAGGCTCTATTATTCCATTTTATCCATTAACCAAAACATCATCTTCATCATTTGTCCATGCATTTTCACTAGATACCATCATATTGAGTATCATAAGCACTATCGATCCCCCTCACCCTCAACATCATATTGTACTTGTTAACCGCTACCCTGGTCAACAAATTTCTCACCACTACCCTATTCAACGAGTTCCTCACCACTACCTTAACCAACTTGTTGGTCAACAAAACCTTCAACAAGTTCCTCAGTTCTAGTTTCTATAATTGTTGCTTATACATCAACATGTGTTTCTGATTCATTAACTACATGGTCAATGGGAACCTCAGACACAACAACCTCTTCTTGCATTTCGAATTGGGGAACATTTAGGTAAAGATTTATGTATAAGTTTAACTCTAACTAATCAATTCCAAAATTTTCATTATGGCTTTAACCTGATTTGTCTACATTCATAGCATTAACGTAACCAAACTCTGCATCCCCATCCAATTGTATATCATCAAGTCTATAGACCTAATAACATCAACTATCACATCATTAACCCTTGATTCCAATGAGGTGAACGTGAGTTTTATACTTTCAAACTGTGACTCTATATGTGGAAGGTCCTGAACTTGTTTATCATCAGATTCATTACCAGTCAATTGTGTAAATGTGATTTCACATAACCTAGTAGGGATACTAACCAGACCTGAGGTATAGACTTAGGTGTAACAGAGTCACTAGTACAGTGTACTACTATCATGTCATGTCAACAACAACATTTCACCAGATTTTTGTTCCTTAGAAGCACTAGTACTAGGTTCACTAGACATATATTCCTCAAACTCTTTTATTATTGCCCTAATTTGTCCTGGTGATATTTTGTAATAATTAAGCTTAGTATAACCATGCTCTATATACACCTCTATTAACTTGAAACTAAAAATAAGGTAGCCATACAACGCACATCCTCATCACATCCCAATTCATACAACCCAACATCTAAACTACTCATGGGTTTTAAATAGTGATAAAACAGAGGCTCATACTCACTTATGTATCCTAACTGTTTGACCATCTTATCTAACTTATGAAGCGAGAAAACTTCAATATCAACCCTATCATAAATGTCTTCTTGACCACCAACGTATTGTTTACCAGGAAACCTCCTTAATTGGTTCCACTTTGTGAGAGTATATTGCCTTCCATGTACTTAACCAATAACAAGGATGTACCCAAGATTTTGGGGGCCCTACTTGGCTTCCATTGAGAGCCATATTTCAACAAGTTGCAACAACATGCTTACAAAGAATCCATGACAATTCTCATTTCCTACATGAACATGTCATACTCCTTACATATACCACACACTGATCACCCCCATGCCCCTGATAATTGTTGCCTAATTCCTCCATTCCATTGCACTTTCAATAAATAAGCCTATTTCTTAATGGCTTCCATGATTCTAGTTGTTGTATGGGTCAAAGGGCCCTCACATTTGTCAATAACACTTTGTACATTAATTAATCTCTTCATGTAATATTCCCTAATGTACTCTAGAAGTGTAATAACTAGCTTGTCCCTACCTCCAACAATTTTACCATTAAACACCTTACAAATATTGCTGAGCAATAAATCTGAATGAGCTCTACCTAAAATACATAAATATGAAAGAATTAAATGTTATACATGTCTAACTATTACTCCTTCCGTCCATAAATAAATGTCTACTTTAATTTTTTGCAGTCTTTCTTGTTTAACTTTGACCTTAAATATTTTTATTTGTGTTATATAATACTTGATGCAAAATATATTAATGGATTAGGTTTTAAATGCATTTTCATTGCTATAATTTTCATTAAGTATTATATAACACAAACAAAAATATTTATGGTCAAAATTAAACAAGAAATACTATAAAAAGTTAAAGTGGACATTTATTTAGGCATAAGGGAGTATAACTTTTACATTGAAATAATAACATGCCATTAACTGTAATTATTTTATGAATAAAACTAATAAAAATAGGTATTACCTGAAAAATGAGTACTTACCCAATGTTCTGGTGGTTTCTTGTTCAACCATTCATGTACTTTAGGATTCAGCTTCTTAAAATGTTACATACACCTTTGAAATTCATTAATAGCTGTAGCAGATGCACATCTCCATAAACCATCCTCGTAAGCTTTTCCACTCCAAGGCTGCTTCATATTTTCATGTATGTGTCTCAAAAATATGTGTTCTGCACTTAGGATCACAACTTTAATGGTTGTAATGATACCCTGCATAAACCGAGTCATTGATCATATAAGAACTCATATGATTCTGTATTTAAGATTTCAATAAGTGAAGCATATTACTAACATTTTGTCTATCACTAATGAATATGAAATTTGAATTAGATCGTAGATCTATGTCATCACCCAAGCACTGTAAGAACCAGGACCATGAACTCTTACTTTCAACTTCAACCAAGGCATAAGCCAATGGGTAAATTCCATTGTTTGCGTCAAGTCTAACAACTGCTAATAATTGGCCTGGAAATGGCTCCTTCATGAAAGCACCATCTAAGCCTAACATCTTCCTTCTGCAAGCCCTAAACCCATCCTTTAATGATCTCAAACAAACATATATTCTCTTAAACACCTTAGTAGGAAAAGAAGAATTAGTATTCCTTTCAACTGCAATTTTGGCATTGGTATTACAATTTATAGCCTACAATTCAAAAACATAGTCTTTAAGCATAACATACTGCAATGTGTGATCACCTTTAACTTATCTTTTAGCTTTAGCTTTAACTCTGAATGCTTTGCTCATAAAAACCTGAAACTCTAAGTCACGATGGAGCTGGTCTTGAACTACCTTAACTAGGATATGCTTTGCCAAGAAATTATAAGTGCAGTGTTTGATTTTCCTTGATTGAAGGCATTTTGTGTATCTGTTAGAAATTAACTTTTCACATACACATCAAACCATAACACAAAGTAGCATATAGATGGAATTCTAGAGAGAGAAAGTTAGAGGTTTAGGGAACTTAGTGAGAGAAAGTGAAAGATATTATTATGAGCTCCAACTCTCTACCTTGAGAGGTAGAGAGTATTTATAGTCTTACATAAACGCCACACATCGGTGTGGATCGGGCATACGGTGGGTAAAGACCCGTCCGTCCTCCACGGTGTTACTTAAGCGAATACTACTTAACTTAAAATAACTACGACTACGAGCTTTTAACGATTACATATACTTGAGGTGACCGACTCTTTAATACCGGAATTTCTAATTCTAACAATCTCCCCCTAAGGGAGGTCACCTCAATCATGTACCAAAATTACATTGAATACAAATAGATATTACATTAAAGGATTGATCTTGCATTCTTGATGTAGTCCTTTGCTTCTAAGCTCGTAGTCATTGATTCTTCACATTGCATGTTTGGTTACTTCAAGTGGAGGTCTTTTACTGATCCACGTGATGATAAGTTTGAGCCATCTTTGGAGATCATCAGCTATCAACAATCTCTGACACATCCTTTCTGGTGTTGGTATTTTGTGATGTTGTGACATTGGGACCGACATGCTCACATTCTGGATCATGATATCTTCTCATCAGAGTAGCGGAAGCTTTAGTTGATTCATGATATTGGCGCAGTGTAGCGAAGCATGGAGTGAAAATATCGAGTCATTGATGCACTAATCATGATTTCTTTTGAGATGAATGTGTTAAGTGAGCATGCGGCTATGGATTGACCGCTTCATTACGATCACCGCAAAGCGTCGGGCGTACTGCATACAACGATTAGCAACAAATCGCACGAAAGTGTCTTTGATCACTTTCGTTGAATTGAGGTACACGCCCACGGTTCCCGTTGATCGATACATGTACCGCACGTGATCGTATAATTCAAGAATTTCCTTGATGAGGGTTTCGCAATGTTCTATTTGTTCTCAAACCGAACATCTCAAAGAAGATAACACGGAGTGAGTGAACCAAATAATTGAGATTCACCGATTGATGAAAAGAGATTTGAAAAACAATCGTGTATTGCTCAATAGAAATTGTTTTTGCAATACAACGAAGGTTTTATTGAAAATCAATTATCAATCATAAAAATACCTTTTGGTTTGAAAGATGAGTACAGTCGATGTGCTAAAGAAAAGAGTTTATTAAGCACAACGACCGGTTTTCAAAGGCATCCATCAATCCATAACTCGAACGAGATTGATTCAAGAGATTGAATCGCCCCATTGTTTCATTCGGTTGTCACATGGTTGATCCATATAATAGATCTCACATGCCACCTACCAGAGCTTGTTTGATGTTGGCTCGAAGGCTTTCCATCTTCATTGTGAGTGTGTAAACACATCACTCGGATGTTACAGCAATACCACAAGGATAATGCGTGGGACTCAAGATATTATCTCTTTCCACATTGTGTGAACCGGAGAGTCTTCATTGAAGGTGTCCTAATGAGATTTATTGATGATCTCGTGGCTCTAGACTCAATTTGTGCATATTTGGATCCTATAACGGAGACTAGGGAGAGGGTCTCCTTCTTCAATATCAACCATCTCTAAGAGAAAGTCGATAGATAATGTTGGTTCCCGTGAGAATGAAACAAGCCCTTTTAAGAGAAACTTGAGTGGTTTGGAAAGTTGAAGTGCGATCGTCCACCGGGTCCATGACGTCTTGTCTTCAATACCGATGTTACCATCGGTAGCATATGAATTGAACCGGTTTACGCCCTAAGGTTGAATAAATGGAGGCTATTTGTTTTCACCCTTTCTCATTCAATTCTTTTAATTCTTCAACCCTTGATGCTTACCGAGACTTCATAGCTAGAACCTTGTTGGGTTTATTCCAATACTAGCTCGGTCTTAGTCCGCACTCTTCCCTTATCTCATTTTCTCCTTTTTTCATCATACCTAAGGACTTCTACACTAACTAGTGGATTGTCCTCGGTAGATCCCTCCGGTTCGGCGGATCATGGGAACCAATACCTAACCTTATCATCCTTATATCACCGTACATTAAAGTAAAGTTGGTGGTCTATTTGGTATTGTTCATCCGCCATTGGATCCAATAGAAACCATTTGAAAATCAATTCGGATACTTGTGATATATTATCAAAGCATTTTGTACCGAATTGTTTTGATATTTCTAGAACGAGAACTCCCCTCAACATGTGCATCAAGTATTTGAAAATGTTTTGCACACGGAGGCAAGAGAAAGAATTAACTTCTTTGATTACCATCTTCTAAAAGATATCAACATCACTTCCACATTAAGTCAAGTAGAAATAGCATTTCGGGAAGGATGAGGTTTCCATAAAATTGCTCCCCTCAATATGTGCCTCGAGGTTAGAAAAGAGTTTTGCACATATTAGAGGAACCCGCACTGATGGGATAAATGATCACGTTTCAAATCATAGGTTTAAGATAGGTGCTCCCCTCAACATGTGCATTGAAAAATTGAAATCGTTTGTCACATGTGAGAAGGACGGCATGAACATTCTTATGAAACCATTTACGAATTATCGGTCTAAATCAATTTAAATCACATTCTCCCCGATCACAATTGTCAAAACATTTGAGATTTGTGATCTCGTATAGATTTAAATTGATTTGAAAGCTTTAAGGAGAATTGTGACTTGATTGTGAAAGCGTTTGGTGATAAGGATCGGATTTTAAGACTTTAAACTCCATTTATAAAACATGCATGTATATCTTTTGAAAACAATTTAATGCCAAATAACTTTTAATTTAATTGAAATCATTCTCCCCTCAATCAATGACATGGGTTGTTGATTGAGAGATAGAGATTTTGACAAATAAGTCGATGATTATCAAAAATAGAAACCGAGTTATTTTTCAAAGCATTTAGTTTTCAAAGAGATAAAATTTTATAGAATCGAGCATGGAATTTTGAAAACATGATAAAACATGGTTCTGTTCTTTCTTTTAAAAGCGGGTTATTGCTCGAAGATGACAATAAACCATTGTTTCTCTTTCTCCCAAAATATTTTTGATTTTTGATTTTTTTTTTTTTTTTTTTTTTTTTTTTAAGAATTCGAACAACATCTAAAGTCCCGTGTCATTCTTTGAATGACAACACAAAGACCGTAGATATTATCGAATCGAAAATAAAAAAACATGACAAATTGACAATATTTTTGAAGATTTTTGAATTTTGATTTTATGGATTTTGAAGGTTTTATATTTTTCTATTTGATTTTGAGGATTTTATAATTTTCTATTTGATTTTCGAATAAATATTTACAAGAGATAGATGAAGATAGACCTTTACTCCTCGTCTTCCTCCACGAAGGCGTTTGAGAGTTTCGGTTGAAGGCTTTTCAAACCAAGGCGTGGAAGAATAAACTCAAACGTTCTCTTGGAAGAGCTTTGGTGAAGATGTCCGCTAAGCGATATTGAGACCTCACAAAATATAGTTCCACCACACCTTTTCCACTTGTTCCTCGATGAAATGATGTCGAATGTCGATATGCTTTGCTCTTGAGTGTTGGGCGTTGTTGCATGAGAGAGCAATAGCACTTTTATTATCACAAGATGCGAGAGGATTTTGTTGAATTCAAAGCCATAGTCGGATAATTGAGATCTCATCCATAAGATTTGAGCACAACAAGATGACATGGCTATGTATTCACCTACTGTAGAGGAAATAGAAGTACTCATTTGCTTCTTTGAAGACCAGCTCACAAGCTTATCACCCAAAACCGAGCACCTCGGATGTACTTGACGTGTATCTTGACAACTGCATGATCGGCGTCTGCATAGGCCGTTAGTGACATACCGGTGTCCTTGGTACCAAAGTCCCATATTGATGGTTCCTTGGAGATATCGAAGACCCGTTTAAGCGCTTCAAGGTGCTTTTAGTAGGCTTAGCTCGGTTTCTAGCACACATGCAA